>NJCR01001406.1:45404-68249 GCA_002234235.1 Fusarium hostae
AAGCTATTATTAGCTGCACAGTATACTGGCCAACTTGCTTGTCTGGCCAACTTGCTTATCAACTACGTTATATAAAGTAAATAGTCTAAAAAGAGCTTAAATTTAATGATACTATAATATATTTTAGCCTAATAGCTATATTTTATATTATTTCTTAAGACTTAATAGACTTTTTTATTGATATATCTTTATAAAAATTTATATTAAAAAACACTTATTAAAATAAATAAAGTAAAATTTACTTACAATTAAATTTACCTTTTTAAGTAAATTTATTAAGTAGTATTTCTCTTTATTAATAAGGCTCTCCATATAAAATCAACATAGGATTGAGCATCGAGACTCTGGGAAATTTCAGGCTCACTCAGAACCTGATGAATCTGCATTGGAGCCATCTCCATCTTTTGATACTTGTTTCTGTTCTTTTGCCTTTGCCCTTTTTCTCAGCTTCTTCAGCCGATTCATCCTCTTCTTCTTGTCTTTTATGTGCTCCTCTTTCTCGGCCATTTTGTTGACTTCGGCTGCCTTCCTCTCTTCCTTTTCCTTTGCTCGTTTTCTTAAGGATATCCGTTGTTTCTTTCCTGGTCGTCGTTTCCTTTGAGCCAATTCATCCTGTGCTTTTTCATCCGGCCTGGCTTTTCGAGTGATAGCGAGTTTCGTAACCTTCCAAGGAACCTCGAGGCCCCAAGCCCTGCCGTGTGATCTTGCCAACACTTGATCCCCGCTCACGGCTGCTACAGCATACTCATGCCTTCGTTTCGCAGAGATGTTTTTCACCACATAGTAAGTGAGTGGTCGACCGCTTACAAAGGTTCCATCACCTGTTGGTCCAGTGTCTTCTTCCAGCACGACCTTTTGACTTGGCGGGGCTTTGCTGAAAAGTCGAAAAACGAATTCCTCTTCCTCATCATCCTCAACAGCCAGAGTAGCCTCTGGATCCCCCATATCGTCATCGCCGGGCTCTTTGCCTCTTGTGAGAGGACAATCCTTCATCGCGACTTCAGGGGTTGGTTCTGCCAAGATTTCCAGCCCCAGTGATCTTGCGATCTGTGCATTCAGTTTTGCGCGCAACTCGGCATCGCGAATACAGTGGTCCCTCCGATTCTCTGCGCCATCATCTGATGCGTCCAGATCTTCTCTCCGAACCCTGAAAAGCTAATTAATACTTGTATAATGAATCACGACAAACAGACCATCAATCACCTCTTTGCTCCAGGCACTTCAAACATAGTGCTATCTTTTTTGTCAAAGGTGGATAGCCGCAGGGGGCACGAGGTGAGATTCTAGGCGGTTTCTCTCAATGTGAAAACAGCAACAAAGAGACTGCAGTGTCGTGGAGGGCCCAGGCAATGCCTCATAGATAATTAAAGGAGACAGGCTAGCGGGGATATTTCGAGTTGGTGTCAAAATCTCTGGAGTCTGTTGGGCCGCTTCCATCAAAAGCCAAGGTGCTGTAAGGCTGCAAAATCTCCATACCCCAAAATTCCGTGATGGCAGTGTGTTATCTTATCGCTTCGCACTAGCCACATCTGCCTTAAGGTACCTGAGTACCTCAGATTGTGTGCGGATTCCATTGTACTACCACCTCAAGTTTGAGAGCTTGCCTTTGATCAAGGTACTATATCAAGAGTTAGTCAGAAAGTTTAGTGCTCAGCACCAGACAGAAATCGGAATGTCTCATAATTCCCCATTAATTAATACTTAATTAGCTTCTATATAACATCAATCAAAGGATAACAAAAACCATCGATTTTCTGTTACACTCAACACTCCCTCTGCGCGCTAATCAACTTGACCTTCAGCTCTTCAGGTGAACCAATCAGAGTTTCTTGTGCCCTTGCATAACACATCTATCAACGACGCCATCCCCCACGATAGCCCTGCTTTGAGGCTCAAATACGACCAGGCTATTGGGACATCAACTTGGCACAGCGCAAGCATGAGGGGGCATGTCATTAGATGGCCCGGGCCTCGGAGGGCCATTCAATGGTGCGACGTTCGTGTGACCTCAGATCTTGATCACTTCTAATTATAAAGAGCCCAGAGCCCCAAGTCTGCAATGTAGTTCACGGCACAAAAGGCCAGCATTCAGTTTCAAGGGCCAATCTAAGGTAGGATGACCATTCATTTTGCAACACTACCCAACTATCGACTCAGACTTGCACCTCCTCCACAATAGTGATCCCAGTCAAACCAGTCACTCAAAAGCCCGAGGCAGTTTCTTCATCGCATTCCGATTGTTTTTAACTACTTCATCGATACATAAGGGAACTCGACCTCAGCGGCAACTTTTCAACATGCCGCTTGACAGAATAACTCCGCCCTATGACGGAACTGGTACAATCCGCAGATTCATACCCGCAGGAGAAAAATAAGAAGAACATTAACAAACAAAATCAGAGAAGAAGATACGCCCTTGTTTCGCCTGACCCTTCCTTTAGCCCCAGACATGCAACAGCGTCTCGAATCGTTGCAGAACCGGCCGCTCTACATTAATGAGAGGTTTCGAGTTGACCAGTTCTCATCGTTCCCCAGCGTCATTAGCCTCTAGTCATCCGTTGTCAATCCTCGTGTATCAGATCTTCTTTCTTCTTCGGCCAGTCCTTCTCATCTCGATTAACTCTTCATCATTCTTGCCTCTCTCCACCCGGCTCCGTCTACTTTCTGGTATCCATGTTTCAAATCAGTGCAAGCCGCCCAATTCAAATTGCCAACACCATCCGTCATAAAAATAGAAAAACTCCAGTAGGTATTGTTACAAGCTCACTGACAAACGAACCAAGCGCTCCACAAGTCCAGTGGTTATCATGCTTCTCGTTAGGCCAACATCTTTTGATGGCAACTTTTGTATATCGTCAAACGCGAGCTTCTTAACTGTGGATAAAATAAGACATAGAAGTCTAGTTCCCATTCCAGGAATATTGATGCATAGCATCAAAAGAGCCTCTCGTGGCTCCATTGTAGACCGATGAAGCCTGCGGCTGGCTCGTTTCGGTCTTCGTTGGCGAAGTCCCCGCAGGTGTACTCTTGTACTCGTCTTGAGGGAAAGGGTATGGTCGAGATTCGGTAGTACTGGCATATGCCAGGTTCGTACTATGCTCCCCAGCCGCTGATGTCCAGGTATGCGCGGGCGCGTAGTAGTCCCTCGCAGGCACTGAAGGTGGCCCAGAAGTTTCTGGGTTGTAACTTGGCTGCGCAACCTCACTGGAACTCGGGTTCACTGGGGCATATGGGGCGTATCGATATTCCGGAGAGGCCTCGGTATTCGCGACTGAGCCCGCACTCCTTATCGAAGGATGACTCATGTGTCGGGGGCTTTTCAAGGGCCTTGGGTTATCAACGTAACGAGGGATGTTCATTGCCTGCTCATGGCTGCCGAGCGGAGTGGTGTGTATCGATAACTGTGGGGGACCAGTTGTTGCCTGCATGTTATAAGTATACTGGGATCGGACTGGTGGGTGCTCCGAGTCATTCGTTACCATGGATATGGGCACAGGGGGTTCCATCGATGATTGAATAGGCATTCCCTGTGATTCAGCAGGGAAACTGGCCGTACCAGCCAGAGGGCCCATTGTAGCCGCAGGATAAGTCTCTGCACCAGAGGTTGGGATGTGACCTAAGGGCACCTGGGCCGGCGGTGTCCCCCAAGTCGGATATGAGCTTCGTTTCAGTCAGTACAGCTTAAATCGAGATCCAGCCATGTAGATCCAGGCGTGAACTTACTTGGATCGTATTGGGCCCAACTGTGTGCCCGGAATCTTTGGCGCGTTGAAGGTAAAGGCTGTCCGTGGGAGTTGAGCGTCAATGCCTCTCGGTTTTGCTTCCTGGTGCTTTGCGCTCAAGGGACCTGCAACAACTCCCACTCCAGTTTCCACAAGGGCTTGTCCTCGGGATCCTGCACTGGATCCCAACAAAGGGATCTCCTTTCGAGCTTGAAAGTTGCGAGGGCTTCGACCTCTAACGACGATGGGCGCCGTTGTGGATTCCGTGAGCACAGTCTTCGTACCGTTGGCCAATGTTCCAACGACTTTGAGGTGAAGAACGAAATGTTGCTGGAGCTCCTTTCGACGACCATTGTTTGCAGTCGCACTATGATCGTATTAGCAAGCTGAGGTTGCCAGTGCAACCAATGACTTACATTCTGAATTGAAGGCGGCGCCAGCCGATGGGGTACACAGCGTATTCGCCATCAGATTCTGTCCCATCGTCCTGGAAAGGAATTAGGGGCAGAGACTGCGGTTCTTGATCGGGGGTTTGGTTTGTCTCTGGTGAGTTTGGCGGTGGGGTTTTCCAAGGAATCACGATTAATCGGACCGGATTGCCATCGACAGACTCAATGGCAGAAATAGTAACCTCCATGTTGCTGACTGCAACAGTCTCGCCAGATTCGGTGATCACAGAAAGTTGACCTCGTGGAGTAACAAGGGTGCCGCTGATTTGAAATAGGTTTCTTCGGTAACAGGTCAACTCAGGCTGTCTAAGCGAGCCATCCGATGTATTCGCAGGCATTTCGGAAAGGAAGAACATCCCGTGGAGTTGAGCGGACAGCTCTAGTTGTTGCATGCGACCTTGCTGGTCGACAATGGTGTGTTTATCCTGTGTCCTCTTGAAGGCCAGGAGCTTGTGCTCGTGGCTGGCTGTCATCTTGGAATTATCGTCACGAAGATCCTGAACAATTTCCTGGTAGGCAGGTGGCTCTGCTTCAGAGAAAGACCTCTTCAGGCTTGGGTAGCCGTGATGGGAGACAATTTCTGGGTGCGCAGGTCTGTCATATGCTTCTTGGTCGTCTTGGGGATATCGGCTGTAGGGGTAAGAGGGCTGATCCATCTCGGTATGGTTACTACTAGTCCGTCCTGAGAGCGGCGAAGAAGTTGATGGCATGGGATCTGCCACTCGACCTGGTATGTGTACTGAACCTCCGTAACTTGACCACATGCTCGAATGCCCTGGGTGTCCTCTCAAATCTGCCATAGTGGCCGGGTATGCCGTTGCGGTTGTCATGGGAGCATAACCTATTCAACTTTGCCGCTTCCTCAACCAGACCAAGTTGTCTGGACTTGACCCGTCACTAGTAACGTGGTCCTGAGAACATCAACGTCGATACAGATCAGGCCAAACAAGATAGTCGAGATAAAAGAATCTCGCGAGACGTGTTTGGCGCAAGTTGTGGTGGGAGCGAAGGAATAACACGATACTCAAGACACCAGGGAAGTGATGTTTGAGGTTGATGGTGCAAGTGTGTACTTGTATATGGAAATGGATGGCGGCCAGAGGAACGGCAGATGATGGAGGGGAGTGTTTAGTACAACACCCGGCACTGTTCCCAGGGTGGAGACCGAGTTTGACGGGGGGCTGTTTCGAGGTCCAGGCACAGGGACTTGGGTCAGTGCTGTGGACAAGACCTAGTAGTATCAAGTCCGGAGAGAGTTCTTAGTATAAGCTCGCACAAACAGTCATGAATGTCTGTGGGCTGGGAGACCACTTCAGCGCATGCGGCCGTTCTTGGAAGGAGGACGGGGAGTGGAGGGGCGGATCTGAGAAACAAAACAGCCTGTTGTGATATTGGAGGCTGATTTCATGCAAATACTTTGACAATGCTGGGTGACTTGGGTTCTTAATAGATGGCAATAATCTGTTCGACAACAGTGATGGTAAACATCAATGGGACCTTCAGCATAAGAGCATACGTAGTAGAAGATGAGCTTATTAAACGCTGTTTTCCAAGGAGACAAGCAGTTCTGGTAAGGTGGATGTATTAATGGAGTATGCAATGGAGCTTGGACAAAGCTATGCCCCAGAGACTTTCTGATAGAGAGGGTCAGGTCCTGAGAGGACCGCAAACTGCCGGATACAGGCAGGATAGCAGAAGCAAAGGACATGGCCGACAACGCCGGGGCTTTTGGGAGCCAGGACTTTCACACGAGGTAAGAGAAGACATCCCAGACACGCCCTAGCACGTAGCGTAGTCCCTTGCCATGCCATCCCCTCGTCAGCGTCTACCGAGGGGTTCGAGAACACCCCTGCTCGTCAAGCCCAGCACGAAAGAGAAAGCCATGTATGTACTGTTGACTAGTCATGACGCTAAAGTTTGGATAAGAGCATGGCATGCCCAACGCAAGGTCCACGTACTGGCTACTCCCATCCATGCTGGTTGGGATGAGATGGATAGAGCAAATGGGTCGAGCGGGGACACGGGGACTATCTCTTGAGGGCCCGGCAGCCCCCCCTCAACCAAGCCGCCCTGTCCATAGCCAATCCTAAACCCTGACATTTGACCGGGGCATGTTGATTCTGAGAGAAGAATCCTCCGAGGCCTAGTAAAGGTTGCTGGCCCGCAAATTTCTAGAAAACCGTTGGACAGAGCTGTTATTAATGGGGCAAACTCAGAAAGCAAGGAGGTAAGGAAACAGAGGAAAACTCAGGTTTGAAGAGTTTTGCTATTGACCAGGGTTTGCTTGTGTGCGGTTGACATTCGCCCATTGGCATCACAATCTGGCTGTGATAGCAATGCGCTGCGCTGCGCTGTGCTGAGATTCCCTAATAGAGCATTAACCCAGGGTGATATCAGGCAAAAGGGACTGACTGCAGCTTATGATCTTGCCCGGTGAACTAAGGAATGGAGGCCCGGTTACAAGCCGGAGTAGGTATTTGAGTGTGATCCGTTTTGGGATCGACTCGGGAGATGAGAATATGGAGTACCTTCTTGGTCTGGCAGAAGAGACGGCTTAGCTTATGCTTACTCAAACCCTTTTAGCGGAGAGGAGGTGGAGTGAACGGCACGGCCCCATCACCAGCATATCGCTGCTCCATCATAACATCAACCAATTCGCAGCAGTGGCAGTAGCAGGAACGGGCGCGCCGCTTGCATGCTGTGGGATTACAGCAAGCAGCAATGTTGTATGCATGTGTGTGTATAGGTAATATCGAAAGCCCTGCAGTAATGACAGCAGTCTAGAGAAGAGCACGAACCATATGCCCATGATCTGTCTAGGATATCCATGCTAGCTAGGCCTGAGTCGTGAGAAGCGTTTATTGACTGTGTCGTTGCCCATGAGCAAAGTGACTGTCGTCAAAAGTTAGATTGGGGATGCTTGCGCCACATGATGGAATTGAATTTGACCGAACGTGCGGAGAAGCTTGCTCCGGCATGCAGCCTTGTATTTGATGGAGATTCAGGGCCATGGCTGGTACAGTATATGGCGTTGGTACTGACAAAAGGTCAATAATGTGGCTATTTTCTGAGCCATGTGGCGTTGGCTTGGACCAACACTATCCCGTTTTCCTGGAATTCAAGATCCTTGTCCGTAAGACAGAGAAAACGTGCGTGCTGTAGACGATGATGCTAATGATGACGATGGGAAACTGTTTTGGTAGGGCTCGACAAAACGTGGGCGGGCGGAGAAACGAAACACGACCGTCACGTCACGACTCAGTAACTGCTGTCATAGGTGCTCTATTGCCTCTATTCTGCGACTCGTGGAGACGTGTGAGGGGGAACATGCGCTTGGTTTGAGATGGGCGCCCATTTTGGAGATGGCTTCAAAGTTAAGGACGCCGTTGTATCAATGTCTGGCCCTGTCGTTGGTTGGTTCGTTGGTGGAGAAAAGGGAGCAGTACGTACCCAGAACCAGCAAGGTCCAGGGCTTGAGAAAGGTGAGACAAGGGCACGAGGGGGGAAATGCTCTGGACGAAGCAAGCAGGTAGACGTGCGAGGGGAAACTCAACCAGGTTAATAAGGGCCATTCAGAAGCAATTGTGATGCACTAGAGACGCAAAATGGCAGAAGCGAGCCAGGAAAAGACAAGAGCGGCCGGGGCCGTGCCCCTTCTCAACGGCCGCCCTCCCCAACGGCTTCCCCCCACAGTTTTCATGCACAGTATATCCTCTCATCTAACACTGATCATACCGTGATTTGTTACTTACATCGCTCGGTCAAGGCCCAGGCTACCAGACCTTTCACCCGACAAGGCCAAAACTTCCGCCTCCTCCAGGTTTTGTATGCATACAAAGCATAGTGAGAAACCTAATCAGTCATGAGTGTGGCATCCCCATCGCGTGTTATTGTCGTCACGATGCCACAGGGGCCGCTACATATCATAAACCCCAATTTTTTGGTGCCGAGCAGTTTCACCAACAGCTCAATCTCAAGCATATCGGAGCATTCCAGTTAAGTTAGCAAATCGTTAAAGCGCCCAGGTTCGGCCGTAGTGAGGGGCTCACCATCAAGCTATCACTATTGCTATCACTAGGCGATCAAGGATTGTTGTCAAAGGCGCGAAAGCGCGAAACGTCCGCCTTGCTTAAACAATTTCTACTATGTTCCCTGACCGGGGAAGTCAAGATCAAAACCGAGAGTCGAGACCAAACGAGACACCAAGCTAAAAAAGACCAATATGTTCAAGTTAAAACATTTATTACCCAGGATTAAAGACCACGCGCAGGATGAGGCCCGCTTCTTTGCTGGTTAGGGTTTCTTTGATTGTTGATTTCACGACTCTTCGACATGACAAGGATGCATATCTCAAGAACATTGGACGCGAAGCACGTTCACCATGCCCACATCTCCAACGTCTAAATCCGCACAGAACTGGAGCTCATGAGTCCCCACATCCACAGAGGATATTGAGCATTCAACAGCGCATATCCTTGCGCGCAGTTTATCACCCTCACATGCCTTGCACAGTATTGTGTTCCGTGCTTCTTCGGAGGAGGGTGGTCAATTATCCTCCCCATTCGTTCCCGTTTCAACAGCAATACATACCACTATCTGACACTTCTGCCCCCCCCCCCCCCCCCCCCATGAAGAATGTGTGTGCTATAGTATTATCTATCGATCGAGACTTGCAGGCAATCAAGGCTGCCAAGCCGGCGCCCTGTCCTGGAACTACTATATCCCAAAAGGCAAACGGCTACAAACCCAACTTGAACAAGGAATTGAATTTCGCCGGTGAACCGTTCCTCCTGAGACACGCGCCCAGACGCCATTTGAGTGGTAGCTCCCTCATCCACAAGTGCCCTGTCCCGCCGCCAATCACTCGATGTAACCATCCCAGGTGGCCACGGCGATTTTTTGAGATCTGGCAGGCCATTGCGTCTGCTGCCTCCAAAGCAACGTTGGAGTGAATGCAGATAGCTTCATCAGGATTGTTCAGCCTTTCACGGTACAACGACTACCATCTTGAAAGCTTTTTTCACACACACACACACACACACTCTCTCTCTCTCTCTCTCTCTCTCTTTCTCTTTCTCTTTCTTTTTCTTTTTCTTTCATTAACGACGTAAGGAGGGACTTCACAGTCGGGCTTTTACGACAAGTAATAATGTTCAATTTCGCCTTTCCCACAGCTCAACAACTCTTTGAATGGCCAGGTCAAGATCAAACCTTGGTTACCCATATTTCACGGTTGAAGCGATTTTGATTCTGAACATGACAAATGATGAGTGAGCACTGCGAGAAACGTTGCGCAGCCTGCTATGTACAGGATCCTCCAACAAAGGGGCCGATACTGCGAACTGGGCGACTATTCTGGCAATGTGGGCTCCGAAATTGTGTTTGGCACATCCATGATCTTAATACACGGGTATTAAGATAGTTATCAGCAGGCTCTTGCAGCACTTGAATTGACGGGCAATATAACAGACACATGATTGGTCCACCTGGAAAGGTCGCTAAAACGGTCTTGCAGGTGCATACTTGAAGGTGTAGTACAACTTGGGTGCACCCATGCACAAATATCAGAACCATCATTAGGGAACCCGCCCATGGTTTGTGTCACTACATCAGGGTCAGGTTCTGCTTCTGCCTTGCACTGCTGCTCAACAGCGAGAGAAGAAACATTATCGGAATGTTTCATAAACGTGGCCGTTGGAGGGGGGCGGGAGAGAGCTGAGACGGCAATGGTCACTGGTTCCTCAACCGCAGCGTAACCACAGACGTTGCAACGCGCCAGCAGATCGCGGCAGTTGAACGCCCACAGTGCCATGAGCTCAGGAAGCTGAGTCGATTGGCTTCCCTGCTGGCATTCAGTTTTAGCGTTGTCCTTGATGGCTGCCGATGGGTCCCGCCCCCTGCTGTCTCAAGCACAGAGGTCCACATGTCTCCGGGTTTAGGGTCAAGTAAGCTCGAACTGGCGTGCCTTGGACTGGCTTGGGCCTTGTCTCTCCGGCCGGTAGTCCCTTTCGGGATGCTGATCGTCCCTCTTCAACCTTGACTGGGAGACACTTGGCTCACTTTGGGTAATAGCTCATTATCCCTTGACCTGACTCCGTCGTTGAATTGAACATTAAACGCCGATCGAAGACCCGGCTCTTGATCACCCTTTGTTTGAATTAGGAAAGCGATTCATCTCGGAACCATGCAAACGATGCATATGGACCGATTCAGAATCGCTCCCCTGATGGGAGAAATTATACGAATTAATGCGCATGAAGTTGATAGAATTCGGCGAGATGAGTTTGTAGCCCTTATCCCAATTCTTCAGTCTTGGTCCCCGATCAGAAGTGCTTGGTTCGTGCTGATCCCTGAGTTGTGGCTGCAGGGGACTTGCAGTGATTTCAACACTTATTTGACGCGCAGGTGGGTAACAAAAAAATAGGGATTCATTATATACCAAGCGAGTGGGTGGCATAAAGACTTGATCACTTCTTTAGCTACTTACCACCCCTATCTGGTCGACTATTTCTGACTGCTGCTCTTGGAATCTCGGTTTTTTTGCAACCCACCTGACGCGTTATCGGTTATAGATAGCCAGGTAAAGTGTTAAATTGCCTCCGGCTGAACTCCACTAACTAACTGTAACAGAGCCTTGGGGCTCAGGATAGACACCCGTCTTGCTGCAGTAACTCATCTTGTCATGCGACGACCCGGGGTTTGAGTAGTAGAGCGGGCAAGAAACAATTAGGCAATGAAACGAAACATTGCGTACATAGGTAAAGTTGGCCATCCCCAGCTACCGATCGGCACCTTTGTTGAGCTAACAAGCCCAGACTAGCAGACCCTTGAAGAAATATAAATCTAGGTCTGCACTTCTACTTGCATACTGTACCTAACCATGCAAGTACCCTAGGAAAGATACCTATCAACTTTGATACTGCACAAGTTGTGCAATTATGCGGTCTTCCCGCGGGGATGAACAATCCCGAGACTTTTCAAACATCAGGCCATTTATGGCAATAGTTCGGTTTGAAATGTCGCTTCTACCTGCATACAGAGTACACACTCACGCTAGTTAATCGTCATTTCCCAGACGTTTTAATCAACTTTGTGAGAAGAGACATCCTTGTTGTTCCATTTTGTTGGCACACTAACTTACTGGCCAGTTACTTCCATGTGCCACAGAATCCTTGTGATATTTACAGTGCGTTATGTTCAAGTACGAAAATACCTCTAAAGGAATAGGTTCGCTTTGAAGGCCTCGCTTGATCTGTGTACCTGCATCAGCCAGTCTACTCGGCGTTGACGTGGTATCGCGAGCTCAGCCCTACCGCCCTCATGTAAAGACACTTGTGTTTCGTGAGTGCACTTGCGGCTCCTGGTTGGCAAGATCCGGTAGCATTGGGGCAGTGGGTGATCAACGCAACGCACAGGGAAGCATGAGAGAGATTCCCCGGCAGTCCGAGTTGATGCAATGCGGATGAGCTGATTTCAGTTCAGTATGTATGCGCTGGTCCACTACAGAAATGGGCATCTGGGCGAGAAACTAAGGGCGTATGTGAGAGCGCCAAAGGATACCGTTTAATTGCGACAAGGACAAAGAGTGGCAGCCACGCATGCAGCATGTGTGCATGGGAAAGGGTCTGATCCTACAACAAGAACGAGGGTTTGTAGAGCTCCCAAGCCAGCCTATCCTGGGTCCCGGGGGTCTCTTTTACCTTCATATTGATGATTTTTTACCACGTCATCGGAGACTGTGGTCCTGAGGCTAGATGAGGATCAGCTCTTCCCCAGAGGCACTGCCGCATTAACCATGAGCGAGATTGCTGATTATTGCCATTATTACTTTCTGTTTCTTGGACGTTATTCACTGACGAGGAGCCCAGCCGGCAAACAAATTTGATAAATTTCTTGTCATGACCGAAACTAAGCTCTACTTCTGCGTAACATAAAAACATGGACCTCATCAACAGTCCCATGTTCTGCGTACTGTCAGCCCAGGGTCCCAGACCCGTCAACAATTACATATAGTCAATGTTATCATTGTTGGCTAGAGGTCGGCCCTACCTGAGCGCGGACTTGTGCGCACATATGCAATAGCTGTGAGTAGGGCGGCGTCTGCAAGCTCCTGCACCTGAATCCCTGTTGGGTCATAGAGTTTTGGCACAGTGAGCTTCATTGTCGGCAGCGACATAGCCGGCAGTTTAGAGAGAGAGAGAGAGAGAGAGTCTCAAGGCAAAATTCAAGGCTAACACGGCATGTCACGGCTTATTATCCAAGCATTAACCCTTGATGCCAGCAGGTCTGGATACACATTCCCGTGCATGTACAATATACCAGCAGCTGTCGTCTTATCAAGCAACAAAGATGGTGATCCCGTGCGACACCACGTGAACGAAAGCTGGAGCACGCTTGTGCCTTACCCTCGCGTTAGCTGCTGGACCTTCTGTCGGCCGGAGCAGTGTCCGCTTGAAGAGGGTGTCTTTGTACTTGGCATCAATCGACAAGTCATCATGTGGCTAGCGGTAGGGCCTTTTACATATCCTGATCTTAACATCTAGATCTCGTTTAGGTTTGTGCTATGACCTCTGGAGTCAGGAAGCGTACAAGTTTATCTCTCATCTCTTATCTTTGTCGCAAGTATTCCTCTAAACGCTGGTCGTGTTGAATTTGACCGTCATGCCATCCTATGAAAGAAGAAGTACGGATAGCAGTGGTCGGCTTTATGGTTGTTGTCCTTGACTACAGTCTACGAGTGCCTACATCTTCAAGGGTCACAGTGTCGATCGGCGAGCCAGCTCACTATAGCACCAGACGATACGGTATCAAGTCAGACATTGGTCAGTTGTCCAGAGTGAGCAAAGGACTCTCTATATGGATCAACAGCATCCTTGGAACGAAACAGAACAGAACAAACCGATATAGAATATGCCATCCCAAGGCCGGCCGAGCTGTCTGGGATCAGGTCGTCTGCCGAGTGAAAATCCCGACTGGCGGTCTACTTGACGTTACCTTGCAATCTCCATACAGGTGGAGGAACCCGCGTTTACCTTCGGTAATTGACGAAGCATCATGCTTTGTCTTTCAGAATCGGAGCATTTTCCACAAGTCTAAATGAGTTCTTGTAATTTAGAATACTAGGCATACGGCCATGTTTGAGTAATCGGCAGATCACCCAACCAGGACAGTATCAAGTACACACTCCACATGTCCAACGGCTGTCAAGGACGAATTTGGGTTACTGCAGCGGAGCCTATCTTTGATGCCGAAGATTCTCGATGGCAGACACGAATCGAGAACCTGATGTGCGTTGAATGGGATGGGGGGTATAGATTTAAGACTAACGTGCCGATTCAGGTTGGCGTCGTCCTTGTGGCGAGGACAACTTGATTCTCGTAGCAAGATCAAGATACCTGCTGTAAGTAGCTGTACATAGTTATGTATTGCCGTCGCAAAGCCCGGTTGACATCACCCTGGGATCTTGGTGGAGATGGTAGATCATGCATGCATTTGCTACAGGACACATAGAATGATTTCCTAAGAGTACAGTATCTAGAGAATCTACAGTATCATTACGGAGTAAACTCCCTTGAGTCATTACTGCGAAGCCGCGCATTGCCATCCATACAGAGCTTGGCGTGATCGTGAACCTGTCTGAGAACATTCTGTCACCGAATAATCCAATTACCATCATCTTCATCGGAATCACCATCGACGAGGTCCTCTTCATCGTTGAGGGCCATCTGCACAAATCGGCGAATCCATGCCTCCTGTGCCGGATCCAGACCAGCTTGGTTATCCTCATCCTGACCCTGTGCCTGCTGTGGTAGCAGAGGCTGTCGCTGGTTCACTCGTTGACGATTAGCAACAGCTCCCCCGCCACGAGGCCCTCCTCCTCTCCCTCGGGCTACCGCACCTTCTCCTCCTCCTCCTCCTCCTCCTCCTCTCCCAGCCCCTCTTGCACCGCGTCCTCGCCCCGCTGGACCTCGAGGTGGGCCATTATGGCCGCGGCCCGCAAGTTGTTGCGGTGCATCGGGTGCAGCGGGAGGAATAGCTCTTCGACCATCACGAGCTTGATTGTCGACGAGTCGTATAACGAGGGGACCTTCGCGCGCAATCTCGATACCTTGACCCTGGCCTCCAAGCGGTCTGTTGTTGTTGTTGTTATCATGGGCATTGACTTCGTCCTCGTCGTCACTGTCTTCAGACTCGATAACTTCCGGCAGAGGCATAAGCTCAATATCATCGAGTGCCGCAGGAGCGTCTGCAACGGGACCGCGGCCACCGACGAATCCTAAGCCCACGTCGTCGCCATCGCCGCCCTCGAGTTCCCACAGCCGCATGTAACAGGAAGTGACCTTGCCGCCCGCCAGCTGGTTGTAGTGCTGGTAGGGATTCACAGGGTCAAGCCATGAAGAGCATAGGTAGCAGAAATGAGTGTCGCATCGTGAGCAGATCATGTGGTTGCAGCCGTGTGTCTTCTGCGCAGGTGCGTTGCATGTAGGGCATGGACTTGTGTGAAGCTGTAGGTACTCGAGCGATGCTTTTTCCTCCTCACTGAGTTCTCCCTTGTCACGTCGCGGTGCACAGCGGACAAATTCTCCGTGCCATGACTGGTAACATTGGCCACAAAAAGCGAAGCCACAGTCTTCGCATATAGCCAAGAGGTCTGCTCTGCTAAATGTTTCCTTATTCTTCCTCTTTTCAGACTTGGCGCTATCCCCTCCCTTTTCTTTTTCTTCTTCCTCTTTGCCGGATTCAGCATCAGACGTCTCGGCAAACTCTAAACCTTCTGGCTTCTTGTGGCGTTTCGATCTGGCCGCTCCATTACACCACTGTCGTGGACAGTATATTGTGTTTTTGTCGGACTCGAGCTCTGTCTTGTACTTGAGCGTCACATAACGCTTTACCATTTCCTCGGAAAGACCAATCTGAAGAAGCTCGCTGGGGCTGACGGCAACCTTGTGCTTCTTGGTCTCTTTCGACGCTGCGCGCTTCTTCGCGCAGTTGGGGCTCAGGCATCGAACAGTAGAAAGGTTGCCCTCGTTGATGGCGTCGTTGTAGAAATCCTGTAAGCACTGGGTACAGAATATGTGTCTACAATCAAGCATTCTGTGACACTTGGAGCCCTTTTTGGGATCTAGATGATGTCAGTATGTGATTGAGGATGTGTGATGAATGTACATACCGAGACAGACACCACAATCAAATGTTTCCTTTTCAAAAGCAGCCTTTTTGGCTTTTATATCGTGGTCCAGCACGGCGAGTTTGTGTTCTGGATCAACCTGAAGAGTTCCCTCGGGACTGATGGTTCCGAACACGTCTTCGGCGGCACGCTGGATATGATCGATATAAGTAAACGCAACCATGTCGCGACCAATCTCATCCCACAACCGCGGTCCATCATCCTCAAGCCTCTTGATCGTTTCCCTCGTCAACCACTGCGGTATGGTAGATACCACAATATCTGGTGGCACATCTGCAGGGTAACCCTCTGGCAGACGGACTCTCAACCGCAGAGGGGGGAGGTACGAGACTTCGAGAGAATCAACCTCAGGCTGGGCATTCTCGGTAGCTTGGCCAGGTGTAGTGAGTCCTGGATGGGCGGGGGCTGAGGCTGCTGGGAAAGTGACGGTAACTGGAGCGGCGGGCTCAACTGGTAGGTCTATCTCGAAGGTGAAGGGGTCTTTTGCGTCAGGGCGTCGGATCTCTGGGTATATAGCCTCAATAGAGCCAAGCTCTATAAGACGTGGGTCATCGCTATGGTCCATGGCTGCTTGGGGATATAGGGAAACCTGACAGCTCCGTCCAGTATGACAGAAATTCAACAAAACTTGAGATAGTTTAGAATACACCCAGCAGGCTCTTTGATGAGTGCTTTCTTTTCGCCTCCTTTTCAATGACCTCGAGTCTTTTGACACTTCGGGGCTGCTATGAGTTGTTGTACCTTGGGAGGAGTGTTCATCCTCTAGTGGCGTAGTGTATGTAGGTATATGTAGGTAATGCACTTCAGCAAAGACTTTGACCAGAGTGGCGAGGCTGAGTAAGAAGTATGTCAAATATCAAGGGCCCTCAAATTAACCAGCCCTTATTAACGAGTTTCTGCTAGGCCTCCATCATTTTAGTTTCCTTCTCGTTCTTCCTTGTCAAGACTCGAACATGAGGTGCTTCTTTGGTGGAGGTACTTTACGGGGAGAGAGAGAGAGAGAGAGAGAGAGAGAGAGAGAGAGGGTTTTTAAGATAGTGCCCAAGATAGGGCTACTTCGGAATGACCTGTAAGTGACTGACACCGGATTGTAAAGAGGAAAACGCGGTCTTCGGCTATCAAGAAAATGGGGCAATACTATTTATGCGGGAAAGAGCATTGTAAAGTAACGTAGATGACTCTTTTGCCGTCGTTGAATGTGGTAACGTCTTGTTTCGGTATCCAGTATTCACAGCGTTGACAAATAAGAGACTCCGAAATCCGAGACGCCACGTTTTTTTCTCCGGCCTTAGCCACATATGCAGCCACAGCCGCCGGCTGCATCGTCATCTACAGCACAAGCTTGAACTTGGACTTCACCTTTCGGTTGCTTTTAACTCGTGATTGCCCCAAGCCTTTTCTCTGTTTTTGAAACAGACTGTGGTAACCAGAGTCACTGTGGTGCCATACCAGGAGAATGCAGTCTTTGTCTATATCTTGAACCTCTCGGACACCGCATAAAGCCAACTCATCATGGACGACAGTTCAACTCCCCTCGCTTCCCTCTCCGTCACACACGTTTACTACGTACGTTCCACGCCTACACAACAAAAACCTGCAAATAATAATCACAAATAGGACCCAAACGATCATGTCTCCCTCGCCTGCGCCTACCTCGCCCTCCTCCCCCAAGCCCTCTGCGTCGTTTACGCCACGCTCGTCCTTTTCACACGCGAGGTCGAAGTCGCCTTGATGTTTCTCGGTCAACTAGCCTGCGAGGTGCTCAACTTTGCCCTGAAACGGCTAATAAAAGAAGAGCGTCCGCGTCGCATACACAGCAAGGGCTACGGCATGCCTAGTTCCCACGCACAATTCGTTGCCTTCTGGAGTGTCTCACTGGCTCTGTTCCTGCTTGTCCGCCACAAGCCGCCTCGTGTACACCAGGTTCGCGCAGAAAGTAGCTTAAACCGACCGTGGAGTGTTCTCGAGAGAGTTGCTGTGAGTGTGGCTGCGGCGGCGATTGCGGCGGCGACGGCATGGAGCAGAGTGTATCTAAACTACCATACCCCTAAGCAGGTCGTTGTGGGTAGTGTTGCAGGTGTCATAAGCGCTCTCGGGTGGTTCGTTATTATTGCTGCCGTGAGGCAAACCGGCTGGTTAAACTGGGCTCTAGAGACGCCTTTGGCGAGAGCTTTCAGAGTTAGGGACCTTGTCATTGAAGAGGACATGTGTCAGGCTGGTTGGGAGAAGTGGGAGGAAAAGAGAGTTACTGCTCGATCGACAAAGAAAGACAGATAGTCATCAATGAATTGATAACAACAGCCACACGAGACTGACTAATAATATAAAGCTATCTGTATCCATCGCTGGATTCCGCGAGACCGTGCTCGCTGTAGGTGACCATCTGGCATTCGAAATGTTACTGAGGATGTCCGCCTAATCTTCTGGTATTATCTATATATAAAAGGGACCAAATCTCGACGCTAGTTCCAAGACGGCCTAAATATGAAAATACAAAGGGAATCGTTACAGTTGCCAAACCGTTCATGAAATCGTCATCCTCCCCATTTGCCCTATCCGCTTTGTCCTCTATCAAATCCATGGTCCTTTTCCTTGTGTTGTCTCTGGGTCAATTCTTGACCCTTGACGACTATGTACTCTGCCCGTCTCTGGCCCAGCCCTTGAGCCCTGTCGGCTATGCATTCGGCCAATCTCTGGTACAACCCTAGAGCTCTGACGGCTGGCTAGCCTGCTTGGCTCTCCCATACTTCTTGAGCCCTGTCGGCTATGAGCTCTTACAGAACTGACTGATCCCGCCCTGGGATTATGTGAGGCTGAGACGGGCGTTTGCTCCTGAGGGCTATATACAGCGGAGCTGAGAGTTGTCTCCGGCGGAGTATTCATACCCGCGCTGAGGGGAACCGGTGGAAGTTCCTTCTCGGATAGTCTCTCATCGAAGTTGTCCTGGATCTTGTACCTGGTGCCCTCGCCTGGGACGTCGACGATGGCAATGGCAAGTGGACTTGTTTTTCTTGGGAAGAACCTTACTGTACTGTTGGGACAGTCGAGGTTGTGCACTTGGTTTGTATTTGTGTCTAGTTTGAGCTCCGGTTTGGCGGGGCGCATGTCACCGATGTTGGAAAGCCGCAGGCCAATCTGCACAGTTGCCGTTGAGAGCATAGAAGCGCCACTTGATCGGAATCTTTTGTCCGGTAGACGGAGAGCAGGCGGTGCAAGAAGGTCGTCAGCTAAGTTTTGAAGCGCTGGTGTCTTTTTGGGTGTGGAATCTTTGTAGGTTGTTGTCGGCAATAGGATGGGCGACTTGGGTGGCTCGGCTTTGGGGAAAATGCTGTACATGCTCCTCTTGAAGTTTTTGATAGACTCTTTTGATGACGTCCGTACGGGTTTTGGTACGGTTGGAAGACCGCCTGAATTACGCATACTGCCTAGGCGTAGGGGCTTCAGGCCACGGTTGAGAAAGTCCTTGCGTGCACCAAACACTTTGTCTTCCACTCTGTCGTCTGCCGTCAGATCTTCTTTGCTTTCAGCCTTGCGAACCAGCTTAGGAAGATCAAGATGCTGTAGCATCGCTGACCCAGGGGTTGGGGGCTCTTGATCCTGGTCATCACCCCATTTTCTGAAACCCTGAGACGCTTCAATATCGTCATCAGAACAACCAGTCGGGGATCTGCTTGATCGCAAGAAAAGATAAAGACAACCAAGCAATAGACCTGACATGTTCATTACAACTGTTCCGATCATGTTCAGCGTCATTGACGTCTCATCTGCTGCCCCTGTATCTCGGAACGCCGTATTGTAGAAGAATGTTATCTGCAAAGTCTGTTCGGGATTAGTACAAGCTATCACTTTGAGATCCATACTTACATATGATATCACGGCAATTATCATATGGTAAACCATGCGAGATGCCTCATCCCTCTCAGCAATGCGCATTCTGGCACCAGTATGAAGCTTGAAGCATATAACACCGCACTCAATGAGAACAATAAGGATGACAGTGAGTAAAACCCCAAAACATCCTGCATCGTATCGATGTAGGAAAGAGATCAAACTGGCAAAGCAAAACTCCGATGGCAGAACAGCAAAGGTTATGGAGAACACGATGAGCAACAAGGTACCGGTGGTTACTAGACAGGCAAGGGTGTTGAATTTGCCACGGAAGGGGAATATGCTCGGCCTCGTAATACGGATTGTCAACTCCAGCCCGAACAACATCTGAATGAAGGGAACGATGAAGAAAGCTGAAATTGGATTAGTATCTTCAAGTGAAAGCTCATCATTGTTTCAACGTACCTAGCAGCATCATTCGCGATATCGTGGCACACCCAAGGATCATAAGTGACTCAAGTCCCTTGGCTTGAGCAGTAGCATACACAATTCCCTGGACTACAATGCCCAAGGAAAGTACGAAGGGGTAAATATCTCGTCCTTTGACTAGCCGAAGCCAAGATGACCTAAGAGTGACTGTGAGAAGAAATCTTACGGATCCGGAAAGGCAGTACGTACTTGAAGTCCCATATCGGTTCGACTTGTTTTAGTGTTTTCCATGATCGCAAAAGAATACTGATAGTAACTGCGAATGCTACTATCACGTTGAAAACCGATAAGACGATGATCGAGGTGCGGACCGAGCCAGCTGCAGCAAACTTGAGTTCGTTATCCCATTTTGATGTAGAATTTGCCTGGAACTGAAAGCCGGTCGAGTCCATCGTCGGGTCGTTGTCCATAGTTTTGTCGTTTTCTGGTCCAATTCGAGGTATTTGTCAAGTTAAGGGCAGGCGTCAAGCCTTCACAGTGCCGGCACCGCGTTGTCCTTCTTGGTAGACCTAGTTTCCCATGTCGATGTCGAGGTCGTATGAAAGTATCGAAAGAGGGCTAGGATGCCAAAGGGAAATGAGAGATGATGAATGAAATGGAGAAGCACCGAGATATGATAGCAGGAACCAGAATGACCTCCAGGCGTATACTTGGTCAATTGAAAGCAGAGTAAAATTTGAGAAGCAGTAGATAGATGATCAAACACACGAGATGTACCGTAAAAATGAAATACAATGAAATGGCAATGGCACCTGGCCTGTGGCAAACGAATGTAATATTGAAGAAAACAAGAAAAGAAACGAAGATCAGACAAGCACCAACTGGGTGGGAGGAGACTGAGGCAATGGAGGCGATATAGGACTTGATATCTCGAATTGAGGGCAAATCACATCGAGCGGGAACGCAGATTGCCCTAGATCCGGCGAGCTTGATGACCCCTGCGCGACTCAGAAATCTCCAAAGAGCAAGGATCAAGCTGCTTCATGACGGAGCTTGGTAGCATCGAAGCTGTCGCCCCTGACAGATGGTGGTGAAGAATGGTAGCCAAGCGAGTCAAGCCAGGTCCTTGGTGTAGGCTAGAGGCATTTCCCGCATTGGAGCGAGAAGGGTATTGTTTCACCCGTGTAGATTGGGTTTCTGGGATGCTGATTCTCGAATACGCTGACGAAATCTGTGTAAGAGAATGCTACTCCACCACGAGATTGAGTTCCTTAGGCTCGATCATCTGTGCCATTCTCACTTGAGCTTTGACTATGACCGACCTCGAATGAAAGCCACAACTGAACTGCTTCTCAAGCTCCTCCTGACAGTGATACTTCACCACTGAGTGAGCTTCTTGAAAGAGTGCTCTGAGGGCGGCGAAAAACGCCGGCTCGAAGAGGCTGAAGCATTGTTGTTACAGAGCCAAGTTTCGTCGGGTTGTAAGAGGCAGGAGTTCAAGGGAAGCAAACGGTGGGGTTAATCCGCATCCGGGTTAGCGTCCACGTTTGTCCGTTTTGTGCAACTACGCCGTGAATTTAAAACAAGAAGGAAACATGGATTAAGGAGGGATCCCCTTTAGCATGAGAGCTAACAAGAAAATGACTAAAGGGCCAAGAGCTTAGACGAGTGCCATTTCCTCTTCTGGAACAGAGCGTTTGAGATTCCAATGGCAGGTCACACGGATCCTGCTGGTGCCGAAGGCGGGGAGAACGGCTGGCCACGAGACGATGGATACAGGGACGTTTCGCAAGAATCAGAGCTTGCACCCGGTAACAGATCTGTCAACGGAGCCATGCGAACGCCTAAAGCTACCTGTACGGTGGGAGAGCACTAGCTGGCTAGATTACAGCTGGAAGCGAGTCAAGTTCATTGAGAGCCTTGTCTAGGCCTCCCTAGCATCTGTCTGTATCTGCGGACCCGGTTGTTGGTTCTCCATTTTGTTGTTTCAAGCCTTTCCACTTCATCTTTGAAACCCACAGCTCTGTAAGCGAGGACATGCAGACCAGGTCAAGGTTCAAATGCCGAACTCTTGGCAGTTCGTGTACCTAATTCCATAGCAGCTATCGACTCGTAAATTGACAAGTATTGTGCGTCTATTCTTATTAACAATACCGAGTCGTCCGTCCGGGAGCATATTAAACTGGGGAAGAGCACGCATCCAAGTGGAGGATGTCCTGTATCTAATATAACTGTGAAGAACCCATCGATCTCTTGAATGAGGAGAAGTTTCATGAACATCTGGCCCTAGACTAGTACAGTATTTGAAATCGACTTGATAGCGAGTTTGCGATGACTAGTATCATTCAGGGAGTCTCCGTCTAATGGTTTCCCAGGATCTATCAGTCAATGCTTATGTGACTGACTTGCCCTTCCCACTCCTGTTGATGGGGAAATAAGAAAAGTCAAGGCTTTTATCCTATCCTAAGTGATAAAACTACTTGGATAAGTTTAGGATAACTTGGCCAGCTATAGTATAGACTTAGGGAGCCTTTTAATTAATTTATTTCAGCACCCTGATTATATGTCTTACTGTGTAAGTCTTGTTGCTTTCTAGGGATGGTCTATCATGGATTTGCCACTCTTTGCTGTTTCCTCACACGTCAGGCCTAGAAGCATAGTGAAGTGAGAGATGTTTCCTCCTCAAACAAGTACTCCCGGAAAGGGTCTGAATTATAGCTATGGGTGCTATAGCAGACAGTCAGTGGCTTGCAAAGTGTTTGATGAGAAAGACTTAATGGTCGGTATTAACTACAAGAAGCACCCAAGCATTTATATGTAATTTCGTGTCCACCGTACCTGCCCTTCATCCTATCTTCTTGTAATGGATGCTTAAAACGAAGGTGTTACTGAGCGCTAAGCATGGGGTCCGGATGACAGGTCTCTTATTATAGCTTTGCTGCAGTAGCTTCACTTCCATCTTCGACTTGGCACCCCTTTCTATCTTCCTGTAATGCAAGATGAAGATGCATACTTCATCTTTATGATATGTATCGAGCAATTCCAATTTTAGGTGCTTTCGCTTCATAGAAGAAACTACCAACAAACAGTCTGGCTGTTCATTCTTGCTTATTTGTCCCGGTCAGCTTGTATAGCCAACAGAGGGGCTTCATATTGCTTCGATGGTTTGACTTCGTAGCTTCGAGCTAAAATATATCGCCGACTATTTACTAACATATGTCCCCATCAC
>NJCR01001407.1:8067-18086 GCA_002234235.1 Fusarium hostae
ACACTCGCTTGTCTGGGACACTCACTTATCAACCACGTTATTCAAAGTTACGAGCTAAGATGACACCTGAAGAGTGCTTGTATGTTGTCACTGGCGAAAAAATGTGCTCCGCTACCAATATCAATAAAAACTCCATATACCATATGGAACTAAAGTCATGCCAATATGATTGATGACCTTTGTACTTCTACTCTATTCTATTGTGGAGGAGTCTAAGTATATAAATATATCTATATTAATTCTTATAGCCCTGTCTTCTTCGCTGGAAAGTCTCACGTAGGTACGTTGCCGAGTTTTTGAGCGTGCGTGTCAAGCCGTTTTCAAAGTTGACATGAACAATACCGAATTTTGGCTGAGATCCAGCCGACCATTCTAAGAAGACATGTTAGTTAGCAGCTCGCAAATAGTCAACAAGAGAGAGGTATACCAAAATTATCCATAAGCGTCTACACGTAGTAACCCTTGACGTAGATGCCATCGTCGTATATAGCTCGCGATATGGCATCTAGGTATATACCGAAATACCTTTCGCGAAACTTGTCGTCAATTGCTACCTTGAGATCTTGCTCTCCAGGGCATGGGCATCCGTTTTCCGTGATGATAATAGGAAGATGGTATCGATTCCACACCCAGTTCAACAACTTGCGCAAGCCATTAGGTGCGACACGAAGCCATTGAAACTGTGAAACAGGGCCTATTTCCTGGCCTGCTTCATTCACAGCTCCCTCCTCGATGTTGCCTGTCCAGTCGTCTTCGGAGGGAGGATCGGAGAGAGCACGGGCGAATTTTGTCGAGTAGTGGTTCATGCCATAAAAAGCATTGAAAGAAGCTGTCTCGCGGAGAAGGTCGCGCTCTTCAATGCTGAAATGGGGTAGTCTGTGGCCCAAATAGTTTCGCATCGAGACGAGATAATCTTGTCCTAGGAAGATTGGATCGCCAAACCACCCAATATAGAACTCAAGTCTTCGTTGCGCCGCATCAATGTCGGCTCGTTTATTGGAATATGGCTCATAGAAATGGCTGTTCAGCACGGTAGAGATCTCTCCCTGTTGCGCAGGCTGGATATCCTTTACATAGAGCTGAACAGCAACAGCATGCGAGATAACCAGCGTATGACCAACACGCCACGGCTCATTCTTTGTATCGAAACCATCTTCTGCACGATGTCCCGGGGCAAGTGTTCCGTTGACATGACCAAAGATGGAGATGATATATGGCTCGTTATACGTGATCCACTTCTTAATTCGGTCACCAAAGCGCTCAAAACATAATCGTGCGTAGTTAGAAAAACCGGCAGTGAAATCTTCAGTATTGAGAAAAGCCTTGTAACAATCGTAAAGAGCCTGTGGCGCATCCCAATGATATAATGTCACCACGGGCTCAATCCCGCGTGCCAACAATCGGTCGATGAGATCGTTGTAGAAAGTTATTCCCTTCTCATTTATGGGATCGTTGCGGCCTCCAAGGGGAATAATACGTGTCCAAGATAGAGAGAAGCGATAAACGTCGAAGCCGCATGCGTTCATGAGGTCAATGTCCTCAGATACTCGATTATAGTGGTCGCAGGCTATATCACCGGTTGTCCCGTTTGTTCGCGAGGGCTCTAGATGTGTGTAGGTGTCCCAGATGGATTGGCCTTTTCCATCTTGGTTTGAGCCACCTTCGACTTGATATGCTGCAGTAGCAGTACCCCAGCGGAAGTCTTTGGGTAGTGGGAGCTCTTGAACGGTCAAATCGTCGGCCGTGCCTGAGCTGGTGACCAAGTCACCAGCCTGGAACATAGAAGCCTCTTTGGACGTTGTAATTGGATGGTAAAAAGGTGACGAATTTGTGAGAAGAAACGATGTTGACTGGGAGTAGTTTTAAACAGCTCTAAGCGAAGAGGCCTTTTTCTGTCATGGCTTCGATCTTCACAAGCCCCGCCCCCAAGATGCCAGTAGAATGACCATTGCCTCGCTTGAGCAAGCGGATTCGAAAGGAACCCCACATGATTGGTGCTCTATCTATTGTAGCAATTGTTGATGAAGTTTTGGACGAAGCTTTAGATGAACTTGTCTATATTAGTTACTGTTTATAGTGAAACTAAAGTTTTATTGTAATGCTTCTATGGCGATGCATTAGTTGCCTTATTACTTTGACAGTCACATGTCTATGAAAAGCTCCACCACTATTTTATCTATACTCTCAGGGATACCTATGGTATAGAAGTATATTTCCGGCTTGGCGCGACTGGAAAATTGCAGTATGTATAGTTGTCTGACTTAGTATTATGAGACGAATGCCCGGAATTTCTTAGTTGCATAACTAATAGGCTTATTAAATTAGGTAGGTACAGTAGCAATGTAGCTAGCCATATTTACGTAACCCTGTTTAGAGTCCTGCTTTAGAGCTAGGACGTGAGGCAGCTATTGTACAGAGGCGCCCAGCACCTACAAGTCTCAAGTCCGACCAAAAGTATTATGAGTACAATATGAGGCATCGGAAATTTTCCATAAGGAGATGGAAGCCGGGTTAACCTGAGGCCGGCTTGGACTTGCCGGACCCAAACTGTGCGCCAAAGCCGAACAATAGTTCTTCCTGCATTCTCTTTTTCTCCCCTTCTTTGATACTAAGTCTTCCCGGATGAACAAAATAGATGAGCGAAGGGATCGTGGGCGGTGCGGGTCCAGGAGAACCACTTCGAACCCCAGTGCTCCAGGTCTTGGCCTCGACACTTCCCAGGCAGGTTAGTCTGATGGCTCGCACGAAGAATAGTCATTATGGGCAGGAATATAGTTAATGGACGTACAGTTCGGGCATCACGATGGGGAAAGGCTTAGACAGTAAGGCAAATGACTTTTATGAAGATGGTTCGAAAATTAGAGAGGCTGTCAAAGACGTATATAAATCGGAGTTCATGGGGTTGGATGGCCAAGGGAGAGGCACAAGTAGTAGGATCTTATACTCGAGAAGAATCTAGTGGTGAGAGGAACAAGACAGGCGATAGAAAGGTGGAAAGCAGACTAGGTATTTATGGACAGTGGGTAAAGTGCATGGATTTCATAACTAATAAGTCAAATGAGAACCCCTCGGCGTTGCTGTCAGTGTTGCCAGTATGTAGCCAATAACTCCAGGCATCTAGAGACGGTCACCCGTCGTGTAGGAGAATTCTGTCATATTCCCCGAGCCGAGTTGGTAGCCTAACAGGGAGTAGGCACTGCGAAATGGACCGAAGATGGAAGCAGCAAGGCATCATGATCGCACCCAGCCCCGGCGCTCGCAGACAAAGCATGCTAATTGGCCAGTGAAGTTTTGTTCAATATCATGAGTGAGACTGATTGGCTTCTGTGTAGATACTCAGGCGTGCACACCCATCGTGTCGGTCAGGACGGTACTTAGAACTCTGGTCACTACTTTATCTAGGAGGATGCCTCATCGTGACATTAGGTTTCATGATTGGTCGCTGGTGTTTTGTTCAGTACCCTACGAGGCGCTCATTGGTCGTCTGCATTTTGTACGTTGAGTCGATCCCTGACACCTCGAGGACAAAAGATAAACGACCCTGGCTTACGGTGATCTACCCTTCTAGAGGTAATTTTTCAGCTCCCCCTGGATTCTCGGAAACGAATGCGACTCAAGTTGACTAGGGTCTTGATTCGCCGACGGCAACAACCCCTCTGTGACTGGTCCATGGCGTTTTGTTGGGTCCACTGAGGCTCTCTTCCAGGTTGCTCTTTGCGTTAGCCTCTGTTGTCTCAGGTGTTTGTGTGTTACGCAAAAAACAGGGAGGCAGCTCTGTTGGAGGACTCTGATTGGGCTCTGGTGTTTTGTCCATCAAGCCCCGTGCATTCCTGTAAGACAGAGGCGCCCAGGTGCCTTGCGAGGATGTTTTGTAAGGCGGCACTTGTGGTTCGCCAAATGTTTATGCCAAATCTGAGGGGAAACGAGGCAGCGAGCATCACAACTTAGCTGAAGCAAAATAACCCTTGGAGCGGACGTTTCGATCAAGGCAAACATTTCTGTTGAAGAGATATTGAGGTCTTCAGACGCTGGACAGTGCCGTCACACGCTGCTCTCACCACTTGATCTCATGAAGGCTGTCCCAGGAGGTGTCATTGAAGCTTGGAGCGAAGGTTGCCGAGCTGGCTGGGGTTGTCTCATTGAAGTCTTGGTCCTTGCTGTGTCAGGACAGGACAAAGAGCGAAGCGGCCGTTCGCAAAGATCGGCGCGGCCACTAGGAGAGGAGTCGCTAGATTCTCCGACGTCAAGCTCGAGCGAGTCCTCGGATTATGAGTTGTGCATGGAGGAGTTCCAAGAGGGAATTCACGATAACTGGCTCAAGCTACCATGCAACGGCCCACGAATTGGCCTTCTATGGGCCTCGATTCAGACTGAGTTCCTTACATACCGTAGGGTTAGGGAGGGAGATCCTTGGTTATCTGAGAACTTTGCCACGAAGGCGCTCAAGACTTGGCTAGAAGAAGACGAAATAGAGTTTTCGACGCCTCTAGTCCAAAACCGGATGTTCAAGAGGCATACACGCTGTGGATGGTTCGATAGTGCCTCAGACTTCCTCTGCCCAACCGCCAAGGAAGCCTGTACAGACTACTTCATGAACATGGATATCTATAGCAGGGCATCATACATCGGCCAGCCTGACCTACTTGCATCTTTTGAGAGAGTGGAACGGGTAGGAGACGGAGAAATCTGAAAAGATAGGGAAACACACAAAGTGGACAAGACCAGGGAGAGATGTTTAATTCGGAGCTTGGTGCATACTTGAATAGATGTAATTGCGTCCTGCGAAACGGTTGACCGGCTTGATTTGAATGGACTTTTGGTAGTAGAATGACTTAACGGGACTGGTTCCAATACCGCAGGTAGATTCATTTTCAAATAATAGCAACTTTTCTTGAGCACAATGCCCTATTGATTACAAAGTAACACGACAACAAGCATAAAACAGCAAGATCTCGAATACTACGCGGTTCGCCCTGTGCCCTGGCAATTAGCAAGGCGGTTACTCTCGGCAACATTAGTCGACTACCTGCTAAATTCTCTCCAGAGAGAAAGGAGTCAAGATACGAGGGGAAGCAGACCTGCACGACTTTAAATGCCGCAGGGGTTCACTACTCCTATCTTTTCAAGAAACTGGCGACTAAGAGCGTGAGGTAGGCCATGTATTCACGAAAACATAATAGCTGGCTACTTAGCTGTTCATGAAAGAATATTACACTTGAGACAAATCACTACGAACAGATAACATGGTGGAATTCATTTGATGCGCAGAAGCTATCGCAGATGTTGAAATAACTCGTCAGGCTATTTGGATGTCTTGACAGGCTCATCCAAGCTCATGGCCAAGTCTAATATGCGTAAAAGAGTGTCTCCTCATTGTTAGAAGCACGAATCTTGCGATTCTCACGGATGAGCATCCATCTAAGCACCCAAGCCAAGACTGCTGAAGCAGCGGAAAAGGCAGCACTGCTGGACATGGCAACAGGATACATCGGCTCGTCTGAACTCGGCCAAAGATACTTGGCAATGTCAGTCTCAGTTCAACTTCGAGAACTTATGAGCTTACCGGAGTGTAAATAGGTCCAAGGGTGGCAACAGTGTTTGCCAAAGCGAGAGATATAGCTTTCTTCTCTCGAGTCTGACCGCATGTACTGGCGACCCAGCCGAGAATTACACTATTGCAAGCGTAGACGCCGCTGGCAAAGACGCACATTGCGAAATAGCGTGCGCCAGTATTGTGAACCATACAAGCTAAGATGAAGCCGAACACAGCCATGACCTTCGCAATGGTGATGTGCCAAGTTCTTTCGTTCATCCGACCTGTTTGATGTTAGATGGCGCCCGAGGAGCTTCGCTGCAGGAAACTTACCAGAATTTGCGGCCCATGCGATACAGACGATACCTGACACGATATACGGGGGGCAGGTCAAAGCAAGCGTGGTATTGCGGTCGAAGCCAAGTGTTCCTACAATAGTAGGGAAGAAGTTCTTGAAGTTACTGGCAGCCATGTGAAAGTGTTGCATGAAGACGAGGACCCAAAGGCGAGGATCCTTGCATGCATCAATAAGTCCAGCAAAAGTCGTCGTGTTGGTTCGGATCTGAACAGTATCCGCAGCGATTCGCTCATGGGCCAGTATTCTCTCTTCTTCTGTGAGCCAACGGGTATTGCTGGGTTCATCTGGCAAGACAAAGGCTGAAGCAAGGGATATAACAAAGGTGATGATTCCCTGCAGGATAAAGAGCCATCTCCAACCAGCCAGACCTGCAACACCGCTCATCTCAAACACGCCAATTGCAATAAGTCCCGCAAATGCAGTTCCGCATATATTGGCGGTGAAGAGGATAGAGATACGAGTTGCTATCTCTTTCTTGGTATAGAAGATCGACAGGACGTATAGAGCGCCGGGATAGAAAGGGGCTTCGGTAACGCCAAGAAAGAATCGTGTGAGGACAAGGCCTTTGAAGTCATGGCAAATTGCAGTGAGAGTGCTCACCACGGCCCAGAGAGCCATGGCACCGGACATGTAAAGGGAAGGTCGGATTCGTGTCATGAGCATGTCTAAATGGCCAATTAGCTGAAGAAGGAGGGTACCAAACAGTGCCCGACTTACTGGACGGGATCTGACCAAGGATATATCCTACAAACAGAATTGAGACGCATGTCTAATACTCTGTAGAAGTCAGGTTGAGCTCCTTCTCCAAACCGTCCAGTCGTGCGACGGTGATGGCGTTGCGATCGAGGTAGTTAAACCAGTACATGACCCAAAGAATAGGAAGAATGATCCAATCCAGCTTTTTCACAAGCTTGATTTCAGCTGGATCGATCTTTCTGTGAGTACCGGTTTCATCAACCGCCGAGAAGATGTGGGTGTCATGCTTCTCGAGGTGATCAGCATGTCCCTTTTCTTCAACGTCAAGGGCTTCAGCGTGATTCTTGTCTTGGACATTGGACATATTGCAAAGAGATGAAGAGTAGTGATTGAGAAGATTGTACTTGGGTGTTTAATGATCCTCTTTGGAAATACAGAATGGGCTGCCATTGATATAGATACTCGTCCTACTCCTGGATTGTGGCGACGAGTTGTCTTGCTTGGATTACCACTGCCCTGGTTACCCCAGATTACCCCGCGTTAAAGTCGCACTATTTTTTGGTTGAGATCGAAGTAGGATGGCGGCTCCGAAAACAAGGTTCAGCCTTAGCGTTGTAATCGCTACTTGACTGTTGGACACCTTTTGCTGGCCAATTTGACTAAGCATCTTGGTAAATTATGTCACTACTACTGCCTGCATTGGCCCGTAAGGGAGTCCCAAATGTTCGAGCTGCGATGACCTCCAGATATGAACCTCCTTCGAACAGGATATATCCAGATGGTACTTCAGAGTCGGGGCATCATACGCTGTTTCATTAACTCAGGATCATTGCAACAGGATTCACGCATCGCAATATCGGTTAATCTTTTCCATTTGGCTGTCTCGGCCAGCCACGCCTTGCCACCCTTGCACACCGGATACAGGCGGATGTCTCCGGACCGTCGTGGTAACCGGGGGCTCATGATCTGGAACGTCGGCGGACATCCATGAATGACAGGCCTGACGCCATGTGAGACCATTGAATGCTGCCACAAGCCTACTGAAGTAGCTGTGGCATCACACAAGGATATTTAAGGGACACTACTCGGTAGAAACAGGTGCAAATCTCAGATGTTAATATTGTAGCTAAGCGAAACCGGTCTCGCCCTGCACCAGCTCAGGTAGACTCCACAAGAAGTTCAAAGCGTCAACATCCAGTCCAAGAGCAACTTGATCACACCCTTCACCAAAGGGAGCTATGCTCGAATCAAAGGGAAGAGACACCCATGTACCCCCCATATCAAAGTTCATCATTGTCCCATCGCTTCCAAGCTGTTGAGAATCCAGACCAGACAAGAATGAGTTTGAACCATCAATGCCAGTCTCTGTCTGAGTCACATTCCTTGGAATTGAAGCCCTCCCGCTGTGGTTACCAGAACTGAGACCTCTGGACTGGGTAAGATGGGCACGGAATTGTGCAGTATGCTTCTCGATGAGATCCGCATATCTTAAAGCAAAGTCCATATCATCCGCAGGAGAGCGTTTGAGCGTCGAGGTGCACTGGTCCAACGTATACAAAGCGTCATTTACATCCGTATGTGTAGAGCCAACGCTAAGAGCCTTGAGAAGAAATACAGATGAACTAATGACGCTAATCTTGACACGAGCTGGGGCGTAAGGGAGATGGCTCTTGAAATCACTCATTGTTGCAATGCGCAAGACGTCTTTGGTGTCAGAGATCACGTCTTGCAGGAATTTGGCGTCTTTGGGAGTTATGAATCCTGATAAGGCCTCATCAGGGTTTGTACTGGCTGTCGTGAAGCCGGCGGAGGAGGCTCTTGCTACTACAGCTTGTATGGAGATGGCACTTGTACATGCTTTTAGGTGGTGGAACTCGACTGACAGGGTATTTCTGAGAGGCGAGGCGATGTCTTATGACGAAGTTAGTTGAGGAACAGGTCTGACGCTAGAGATGAATTACCTTGGCTCAGGGTGTCAAACTTCTCTTGCCATTTTGACAGGGATAAAGAAAAGTGTTCTAGGAGGTCCATATAGTGATCTCCGAGCACTTGTGTTTGAAGATGGGTTGCCGAGTGAAAGAACATCGAAGATGCTGTGCGTGACAGTTGGGTAAGCTCTAAACTGAGGTCCATATAAGGTATCCAGGACTGGTCAATTGGTTCACCTGTTTCTTGCATGGACAGACGAGATGCAATCACAGATATACCCTCAGGGAAGACAGATGGATAGCCAAGTCTAGTGGCAGTCTGGGTCAGATAATTGTAGAGGAGCTTCTGAGCTCGACGGCCACGAAGCACTTCACCATTGATAGCCTGGCTTGCGTCTCTAAAGTGGCCTGAAAAGATCCCGAGCTCATAAGCGAGGTTATTAGCCATACCGAGAAGCATCCATGACATTCTGTTCGCCCTTTTGGCTGGTTCAAAGACATCTTCTCGCCAACGAATTAGAGGAACTTCGTTGTTGACATGCTTTCGATTGACTCGGTCATATCCAGGTGTTACAAGAAGACCATCCCAGCCATCTGTCTCGGGAGGAAGATGTAGAGCGCGAGGGTGCCAATCGGATATCAGGATTAGACTTTCTATCGTGCCGATCGTTCTCGTTTGGGAGGTGGATGTTTTCTCCTGTCCTAGCACGATGCGTCGGACGAGGACTTCACAATGACTCCAAAGACGCTGATGGACGTAGTGGCTTCTGGATGTACCGCCTGCACCTGGAAGTGTGAAGAATCGGGATGAGATCATGAGCAGGGTGCAACATAGCATGGCTTCCCTGTAAACCAGATGTTCGTGAGATGCATGGCTGCGGAATTGGTCAAGGACGACAGGGGATAGTGGAGCAAGCTTTTCGAAGAAACTATTGTAGTTAGTGCGACAGTCGAAGATATGGAGCAGCAGTAGACTCACAGGTCGATGTAGGTGACAGCCTCTTGGGCCGTAAACCAGCCCTGACGGACGAAGCGACATTTGTCCCACATATCCAGACAAGCATCGTCTGGTTCTGAAAGGGCTGTGATGGTAAACCCGACTCCATTAGATCCACCCGATACGACTTTGGGGCCATCGGACGGACCATTAGTCACTGAAGGATGCCCTTGAGATGGTGCTGAACCATCAATGCTATGCTGCCCTGCAGCGCTTGACAAGAAGTCCAGTGCATCATTAGTCCCAGTGACTATTGTTGACTGCACCCTATTGTACAGTGGATGGTTAGTGTTATTTGGCGACGAGTTAAAGCCAAGATCTTCCGTGGGGGGCTGATTCGCCACCTGAAGGGTTTGAGACGCGGGCGCAGCGTCCACGGCATTCCCACGAGTCCATTTCGGGGCATCGCGATGTTTGGGGGCTCTGGGGCGGCGATCAAACCGACACTCACGATGTTCCCGGGCACATTTAGCGCAGGGAGGGTTGTTGTCAGATATTAAGGTGAAT
>NJCR01001407.1:18182-29598 GCA_002234235.1 Fusarium hostae
GAACCCTCCAACATTCAACAGTTGTCTTTGATGATGCATCTTGATTTGCGTGCTCGGCATGAGACGCATGCGACATAGCTGCGCTTGAACTGTCGGGTACTGCTGGAATGATCCGGACTCTCCATTACGGATGGATGGTCTGTGAGAGAGTGAAAGTGATATGCGGAGAAAAATGCAGAATGTCGTTGATGGTCTGGGTTGTGAAGTGGCTGACGAGGGGATGATCATTCCGGGGCCGGTAGTATCCGTGCCGGTCCGCTTGTATCCATCCGGCTTAGTCCGGTAGGTCTACGGGCCGCCTTTAGACGTAACAGCATAGGACGCAACAATGACTACTCGCAGGCCTGGTGACCCCGATAGCTAAGGTGAACTTGCCAGACCTAAATACATGTTACAATTCCATACAGTAATGACAAGTGCTGCCGAGTCGGCACCGATCATCGGCCATCTGGACAGAAGACGTCGTGGAGGAGAGGGGAAATTGAGTATAAAATCAAGAGTAATAGATTGATCAATGAAGAAAAATGAGCAACGAACAGCGGAACAAACAAGAGACATCCATTCGAACACCCTCAACCTCACGACTCACATCTCAGTAAAGTCGCCAACATGTCCAAGTCCATCGTCAACAACAACCCCTACCCTTTCCACTTTGAGGCAAGCGAGTATCCCGCTATCAAGCCCAATGGAAAAGGAGTGACGGTTGATTACACCAACTGTCGCGGGTCCAGACCCTCTCTGCAAGCTTCCAAGCTCAGAGCCATGGTGCAAGAGGCGCACGGGGATCCCTCAAAGATTCTCGCCAATGTCTGCAGCTATGATGCCTTGAGCTCTCGTTTATGCGAGGAGGCTGGCTTTCCTGTTGTCTTTCTGGCTGGGTACCCTATGGCATCTGCCTTTGGACTTCCGGATACTGGGTACATTGCCTTTGGAGAGGTTGTCAACAAGATTCAAGAGGTAGCCAGGGAGGTTAATGTTCCTATTCTGGTAGACGGCGATACTGGCTATGGAAGCCCAATGAATGTTCGCCGAACGGTCCAAGGGTATGTCTGGTCCGATACGAAAATGAAAAGAGGTGTCAACTGACTCGATTAACAGATTTGCGCAGGCCGGAGCTGCTGGGATCATGATCGAGGACCAATCGTGGCCAAAGCGTACGTCAAGACACCCTCATGCCAAGAAACTCGTGCTAACCTTAAGCGACCAGGTTGCGGCCACACCGCAGGAAAAAGCGTAGTATCCCGCAGTGAAGCCTACGCTCGCTGGCAAGCCGCCGTCGACGCCAGGAACGAAGGTCAGGACATTTGGATCCTCGCCCGGACAGACAGTCTGATTCACGGATACGACGAGGCACTAATCAGGGCACGTAAAGCCATTGAGATCGGGGTTGACGCGGTTTTTGTCGAAGCCCTCCCTGATCGCGAATCCATGGCACGTCTTCGTCAGGATCTGGACTTCCCGGTGATTGCCAATATCGTCGAGGGTGGCAAAACACAGAACCTCTCTGCAAAGGATCTTGCTGAGCTTGGCTATAGCATTGTCTGCTATCCTTGGACTCTTGTTGCTGCTAAGCTCAAGAGTATACGGGAGACATTGGAAAACATCAAGGGTTCTATGACGGTTGGGAAGCCTCCTGTTGTTCTTTCGTATGAAGAGGTTTGTGAGGGCGTTGGTTTTAACAAGTACTTCGAGATTGAGGAGAGGTATCAATATGAGGGAAGGGCTAATGGAGCCAATGGTCACCAGTGGAAGGATTAGACAATGGCTTTGAAGCCACTATCGTCTTAAATTCAGTAGAGACAGCCGACTCAATCGAAAGAGAGTACCAGTTATTCTAAGTAATCTAAGCCAATGGAGCCTCCATCGTTTGGCATAATTAGTTATGTGAATACATGTCATGATAATACAAACAACAGATATCGATATTTCTTGGATACCCCTGTTATTGACCTTTCTGCTAAGTGATGGTGAAGGCGACTCAACATTGTCACCAGCCTCAATCACTTCTCGCCTCCAACAAATAAAGTCTGGCTCTTAGTGGCACATCTTGCCCCGCGACACTCGTTCCACTACAAGAAACGTTTCTGCCGATCACCAATCATGAGACTGAGCCGTGATGTTGCCGATCGGAGCCGTTGTGGTGTAGCATACAACATGGCGCTAAGACCGGGTAAGGGCGGACCGTCATGTTACAACCAAGTGAGGGGGATGGCAAAGGTCAGTATCACTTCGACCTGGGCTTATTCTGGAATCCTGTATCCTCGGTTGGTCTTCCGATGTCGGAAGCTTCTTCTTCTCGTCGTATTGCCTCTCGGGCTATTTAATTGCGAGTCTTGTGATGTTGAATGATCTGTCCAACCAAACAACTCTAAGCCATCAACATGCCTCTAATCAGAGATCAATTATCATTCCGAATAGCACTCCTACCAGGAGATGCGCACGGCTCGCAACTAGCATCGCGCGTTGAACAAGTACTACATCTTATCGAACACATTCGTCCAGATGTTGCATTCCAAATATCCAGACACGATTTCGGAGGTGTGGCGTTAGCAGCTGGGGACCAAAGCGCCCTGCCAACCTCCACACTGGAAGCATGCCGCCAATCTGATGCTACTATTGTATGCGCCTGCGGTGATTCAAAGTATGGAATTGAGCCTGAAAAGGGATTGCTGGCACTCCGACAAGAACTTGGACTCTTCGCCAATATCAGACCCGTCAAATTTCCATCGGATTCACTTATACAACTCAGCTCTTATAGGCCAGAGTCAGTCGAAGGTCTTGACATCACATTCTTCCGAGACCTGACGAGTGGTGCTTACTATGGAGAAAAACAAGAAGCTGGAGATGGTGGTGAAGCATACGACACCACCAGCTACTCTCGTTCAGCCATTGAGAGATTGGCAAGGCTAGCTGGCACATATGCTATGCAATTCAGCCCACCAAAGAGAGTCCACTCTGTCGACAAGGCCAATGCCATGGCGACTTCCCGATTATGGAGATCTGTTATCACAGAGCTCTTCAGCAACGAGATCCCTCAGGTTCAGCTAGACCATGTTCTGGTTGACAATGCATCTATGATCTTATCATCAAACCCCCAAAACCTGAACGGAATCATCCTGACGGAAAACATGTTTGGCGATATCCTGTCAGGTCAAGCTAGTGGCATACTCAAGTCGCCAGATATTCTGGCATCAGCAGCTGTGTCCACCATCTATGGTAAAGGCAAGGCACCTGGTGTCTTTGATCCATTCAATCTCAAACCAAGAGGTAGCGAGGTGAACCCGCTTGGTATCGTCCAAGCAGTCGCGTTAATGCTTGAGTTTTCTCTGGGTCTGAAACCTGAAGCTACAGCCTTATCAAAAGCTATCCGACGAACTCTTGATCCTATCGACCAAGTCGGATCCGACACAAGGACGACTGACCTGGGTGGTACAGCATCACCGAAGGAGTTCATGGATACTCTTTTACACAACTTTGACTACTATTTAGAGGCTCTGAACTCAGCCGATGCTGCAGGTTTCCCAGTAGTTAACTCGCCGCCTCTATCACCACAAGGCATCACAAACGTCCGACCTATGGGAGTCATTAAGAAGATCTTAACACACGCCGGTATAGGTCTGACCAAGCCATATGTCGAGACGTGAGATATGATCTGCGTCAAGGTCGACTGGACACTCACATCCGAGCTTCTTTGGGGTGGCATGGAGAAGACTTACGACCAAATGGGAAGACCTCGCCCATTCCGCAACGATCGTCTCTGGCTCGCAGTAGACCATATAGTTGACCCACGCACAAACCATCAACCTCGTCAAAAAGATCTCATCGCCAAAGCGGAGCGTTTCAGACGAGAGGCCAAGATCATCGACTTTCTTCCCGCCAACACGAGTATCATGCACACTGACTTCACTCGTGAACGTGCTCAGCCTGGTCGTGTTGTTGTTGGAAGCGACTCACATACCTGTTCAGCGGGGAGCATGGGGTCTTTCGCTGTTGGCTTTGGGGCAGCTGACGTCGTTATGCCCATGGTCACTGGTGAAACCTGGTTTCGCGTGCCTGAGGTTTGCAGGATCAACTTCGTGGGAAAACTTCCTTTTGGAGTTGGTGGCAAAGATGTCATTCTTCATATACTAGGCCTATTCAAACGCAACACTATTGCGTTTCAGCGAGCTGTTGAGTATGGCGGCCCTGGTCTGAAGGAGTTATCTATGGACGCGCGTTTCGCCATTGCCAATATGACTACCGAGTTTGGCGGCATGGGCACTTGCTTTGAGGCTGATGAAGAGACTTCGGCATGGATCGCACGTCGAAAGCTTCCTGAGCACCGAGAAGGTGGTCTTTTCTTCCGTGCAGACCCAGACGCTCGATATGTCGATGTGAAGACTATCGATCTCTCAGAAGTCCGCTTAACGATGGCGCTGCATCCGAACCCCGATGATGTTGTCTCAATTCATGAAAGGGCCGGTATGAAGCTCGACGGATGCTTCATTGGTGCCTGCACAACAACCGAAGAGGACCTCATTGTTGGCGCTCTGGTGCTTGAGGCTGGGCTGTATGCAGGTATGCGACCATCTCGCCACGGAAAACGCCGCGTCACGCCTGGAAGCCTGATTATCATCAATAATCTTGACAAACATGGCTTACTGGATATTTACAGACAAGCTGGCTTTGAGGTCGGTGCACCTGGCTGTTCCTACTGTGTTGGAATTAACGACGTTGATGTCGCTGGAGAAGGAGAAGTTTGGCTGTCCTCTCAAAACCGCAACTTCAGAAACAGAATGGGTAAGGGGAGTTTCGGCAACATTACTTGCGCAGCTGCTGTGGCTGCCTCAAGCTTTGACATGGCTGTCACGGATCCCAAGTTCTTGCTTGATCAGCTGGATAGCGCAAAGCTCGAGAGGCTTGTTAGTGGAGGTAGATCGAGCAGACGTCAACTAGCATTGAAGATTAGCGAGCCGAGGCCTGAGATATCATCGAACTCCGTACCCATCGTCTTCAACAGCAGCGACTCTGCAGTTGGACCAACTACTACGAGGACCATTCGATCTAAGGTACAACGATTTGGACAGAATGTTGATACGTAAGTAAACCCAGGTCCCAATTTGAATAACCTTGACTGACAATGACAGTGATGCGATCATCCCTGCTGAATTCATGCCGGGAGTTGACAATGCTGATCTCGGAAGCCATTGCTTTCAGTACTTCCGCCCAGAGTTCAGGGACAAGGCAAAGAATGGTTCAACAGTCATGTAAGTCTTTCGTAACTCGTTAGTTTGGCGGACACTGATATGGCAAAGTGTTGCCGAACATGGCTTTGGCAGTGGATCTTCACGTGAAGACGCTGTGAGGGCCCTTCAGGGAGCTGGTGTTGACGCAGTGATAGCGAAAGGCTTCGCATTCATCTGTATGCTTCTGACTTACAACCAAAATGAACTATGGCTGACTTATCCAGATGAGAGAAATCAACTTAACATGGGATTATTCAGCATAAAGATCCAAGACCAAAGGTTTTACAAGCTTGCGCTGGAAGACTCTGTCATCACCATCAACAAGGATAACAAGACAATTCATATTAAAGGTTCAGATGTGACCTTTCACTACACACAGTCTGACGTTGAAGAAGCTCTGATCGAGTCTGGTGGCGTTCTTCCGTTATATAGCAGGCTTGGGAAAGGAGTATTTCGACATCTGACGGCACCAAAAATCAAGAGAGGGAGGGGAGTTGGCCATGGCAACGGTACTGATTCTCTGAGTAGCAGAGGAAGTACAGATATATCTTGGTAGTTATCAAATGGAGCATTTGGCGTTGACATGGGCATTGTGCACCAGTAGAAAATACCCAGTGAAGGCTTTATATGGTGGCCTCAAAATAGTGACTATTCCAGGGTCTATCGTAGCTATGGTATTTCTCTTGCACTGAAGACTATTGCAGTGATTCCTATCTTGGGCATACCAAGGGACGGTCACAATGACGGGTCAAAGTAAAGCCCCCTGACCTTACCAATGCCATACACCAGCAAAACAATTACAGACCAATCAGTCCATGAATCAGCAGATTCTGCTCCTTGATGTCATCTTTGCGCTGTACCAACTCATTGACGTCCCAATTGGCCCAAAGAAATCTGCCTTTCAGATGGTCTGCCTCCTGCGAAGCAGCCAGCCAGACACAGTACGATGCCGGAAGACCTAGAACGAAGGTTAGTTCAGTGCGCCAACCCCCAGAGGTAGAACTTACGAATTTCATCCACTGCAGCGATATCGCCAGATTTCGCCTGCATCTCAGTGGCAATAGCGCCAGGATTGATGTTGAAAACTCGGAGATCAGGATTTTCATGCTGGACATATTCGATGATTTTAGCGAAAGCAAGTTTGGATGACGAATAAGCCGAGTAGCCTGGAATGTAGGGCAGATGACCGGCTCCGGATCCCATGTTGATGATTGTATCGCCAGGATGGCTGTGCTTCAGGAACTGCTGAACTACAATCAGACCTCCTTTGACGTTGATCTCAAATGCTTTCCAGTAATCATCAAGGTCCGAGTCCAAAAGAGAGCGATGGGCATCTAGATAGCCTGCGTTCTGGATGAGAATATCGATATGGCCAAATGCTTGAATGGCTTGATTAAAAGCAGATGCAACAGCATCTTTATCCGTGATGTCCGCTTCGGCATGATGTACAGACACTGAGCTGCCGGTAGAAGAACTGTTGATCTCCTCGGCCGCATTCAGCAAGTCTGAATCAGTTCTTCCAACAAGGAATATGCCTTTGGCACCTGCAACGGCAAAGGACTTGGCGATTTCGCGACCAATTCCTCGACCGCCGCCTGTAATAAAGACGACTTTTCCCTTGCAAGATAAGTCGTGGTTCTTTTCAGAAATGGCGTCGTAGGTGTCATGGTGAAGTGTTGGAACGAAATCTATGTTGAAAGAAGCCATGGCTGATAATGATACGAATTTTGGATAGAGGAGATAGTGAGCAGAGTGATGTAGAAGTGCCTGAGACTGGAGATTGGAGATTAGGAACAGAAGGTAGCCTCATTATATATTAACTACAGAAATGGACACTAGACGGTAGCTTCTAGCTAGAGATTGAATTTCATAGTTGATTTATAATATGACGGTTACAAAATGACGATATTGGTATTCCCTTGTTCCGCTACGGAACTTACTTCCGCCACTTGGTTTGTTCCGCCAATCACTCAGTCATCCGAAGATCTATGCCTACAGCCATTAGGCTAAGAGAGGTTATTACTCATCTAAGTTGAACAGAATCATACACCGAGTTGGACTGTGATACTAGACCGTTCTTCAAGAAGAAATCCCTGGTTCTAGAGACTTACGCTGTTCGTGGTGTTGAAAGTTGCCGTGTCAAGCTGTTCATTGGCTCAACTCAGTGGAACTTGCCGGAGACCCACTGTTGTGTGCGGAAGTTCAGTGGAAGTTGAACCAATCGGAGAGTATTGTGGTGCGGGACACTACCTCTTCCGCAAACTTCCCCTCATCATCGTAAGCCGTGACTTTTGGTGTTGAGACAGCGAGTGTTCTTCATTCGCCATGCCACCTCCGTATCGCCAAGCATGCTCAGCGTGCATCAAATCGAAGAGACGATGCGATATGGCTCTTCCAAAATGTTACCGTTGCCGTGTCCGATCAGTTGAATGCCTCTACCCATCGACCTCTTGGAGGCGAACTCTGCCATCAAACTCAAAGCTTCTTCCACGAGAAGTTACTAACGAGCTGGTCAACGAACATATGGCTACTCCACATACCCCGAACCATGTCCTTGACGTCAGCTGCGAGGCAGACAACCTCTCCTTGCCGCCTTTTCCAGACTATGACTTGGACTGGCAAGAAGCAATGACCAATATCCAAGATTTCTTAGTTCCAGACTTGTTGAGCGTAAATGACACAGCCGGCAGAAGTGTACTAGCTGGTGAGATATACCAAAATCGCATTGTTTACGCCGTTCAACGTTTCAAGTCATTCCCTAAGCTGTTGGTGCTTCATGGACAGGTTCCATTTATTCACAAGAGGCTGTTCGAGAAGTACCTCCCAAGACCATCAACAGGGGTATTGGGGATATGTGCTCTCTATGAGGGAAGATCGGAAACGAATCAACAGCTTATTTATAGTACCATCCAGCAATATGCTGATGAGTTGGTCCAAAACATACAAGTAACTGATTCCAGCATCAATCTATTGGCTTCAGTCCAGGCATTCGTTCTACTACAAATTATACGGTTATTTGACGGAGACATTCGTCAAAGAGCCAATGCGGAGAATGTACAGTTGCTCTTTATAAATAGCATCCGGCGTTTGCAGCAGTATATGAAGAGTGTTGAAGAGCCAGGACAAAACATAACCACTTTACTCGCGACTCAGGATTCTGATGCCTGGGATACTTGGCTTCTAGCTGAGAGTGCCCGACGCACAGTTATAGCTGGATATTGTCTACATGGGCTCTATTGCTTCCTTAAAAATGGCTGGGATAATGCGCACCACGAGTTTGAGGTCTTGTCGTTTTTCGGACAGACAACACTTTGGTGCGCGGCTTCACGGTTTGAGTGGGAGTCAGCTGTTGCTAAATGCAATCCATTACCTATACGCTTTGCTAATTGGGACTCTGATATCGCGGATGCGAGACCGGAAGATATGGAGGAACTGGGCGTCATTATGATGGCGCTTACTAAGGGGGTGGATGAATGTTGCCACTGGGTTGGAGAGGAGCTTCTCGGCAGGTTTGGACTACAGACTGGTAATCATTCCTAATATGCGACCTTAGGACTAGCGCTTACAATGTATGAGATATTGTATCAATCTCAATGTAATATTGAACATAAATACCGAATTTCATCATGATCAAGCTGCAGCATCGATCCATCGTACCAAGTTGTCTGCCGACGGTCCAACATGTACCAACTCCTTCAACCTCCTCTTGTTGATCTTGTAACCTACGTAAGGATACTTCTCTACGAAATAGGCCCCACCGGAAAGCCTCTTGAACTTGCCCAGTTTCGTCTCAACATATCCCTCCAGCTCCTTAGCCAAGTTGTCCAAGGCCGAAGACCTTTCCTCAGTGTTTAAACCGTGGCTTGGTGTCGCGTCTGGCTGGAGGACAACAAATGCTGTAGGATGCTCCTGTTGAGTTTCTTGGTCACGAATACCCACCACGACGGCTGTTGCTACGGCAGGGTGGTCAAAGAGAACAGCCTCGAACTCAGCCGCCGAAGCGTGGGTACCGTAACCGTCGCCTACACGAAGTAGCTCTTTCAGCCGGTCAACGATGAAGACATTGGAATTCTCATCGACGTATCCGACGTCACCAGAATGGAACCAGCCATCAGCGTCAAAGTCCTTGTTAGCCTCTTCATTGTCCTTGTAACCGGCGAAACGAGCAAGGGTATTCCTTACAAGGATCTCTCCTTGCTCGTTGTGACCAAGATCCTTGCCGGTCTCAATATCGAGCACCCTGGCTTGGAAACCGTGGACGAGGGTGCCACTTGATCCTGGCACAGAAGAAGCCTCGTCGACTTGGAGTGCGATGAGGAGAGTCTCCGTCGTTCCCCATTCAAGAGTCAGACGAACACCGTTGAACTTGTCTTGGACTGCATCCCGGATCTTTGTATGGACAGGAGCTCCGGCAGATAGCAGCCATTTGATGCTCTTGTAAGTGACACCGACCTTCTCCGACTTTGCGATCTGGGCAGCAAGAGGTGGGGTGACAAACAGGAAGGTGATGGCATATTTATCGATAAGATGAAAGGTAGATTGATCAAAAGGTTGAGTGAGAATGATGACAGGGATTCCGAGGAGGATGTTGAGGCCGAGGTTCAGCTTTGCATTGATTCCATAGGCAAAAGGTAGAGAGGAGAGCCAAACGTCCTTCTCAGGATCTGTGTCGGAGGGCACGGTTAGGCGGGTTGTGAGGAGATTGGCTGCCCAGTGAGCATGAGTTGTGAGGAATGACTTGACGTTGCCAGATGATCCACTTGTGCGATAAATGAAAGCATAGTGCTTCTCGGTTTCCTCGTGAGTGGAGAGTCTGAACCCATTGAAGAGCTCCTTTTCTTCGGCAAGCAGATCGTCGATGTTGCTGATTCCATCGGGAGATGTACCTAGGCTGATCAGAGGAATGCCATTGAATGCTTCAGCTGCAGGCTTAGTGATGGATGCCAGAGTTGGGTCAGTTATGATCAACTTGGCGTCAGCTTGCTGGAGTCTTGGAATAATTGCCAATGCGTCAAGTCCCTGCTGAACTGGAATTGGAGAGATTGTGGCTCCGGCTGCCAGTGCAGCAAAGAATGCAATAGGATAGTTTATCTGTTGATTGTTAGTCACATCAGCTTCGTAAACAATGAGGCAAAGAAGGCTTACAGAGTTATTAGCTAAGAATGCAATGACATGATTGGGCTTGATTCCGTATTTCTTGACAAGAACACTAGCCAGTCGCAGGCTCTTGTTCTCAAGTTCTTCCAAAGTCAAAGTCTCTCCAGTCTCGTGGACCCGGTATAAGACTTTGTCTTTAGGATATTTCTCTCGAGCAGTGTTGAAGATGAAGTTGAACACGTCGGTTGAAGGCGGGTCAACCTCGGGGAATTTTGACTCAAAGACCATTTTTAGGATGGTGGAGATTGCAACTTTGGGTTGAGATGTGAAGACCTTCTTCTCATTGATCTCAAAACAAGGTATTAAGTATTGAGCCTGGTTCGCCGGTTTGTAGGATGTACCCCCACCCAATACAACAATCTCGTCTTACTGGCAGAAAATCACATCAGAAGCAATACAAGCCCACGAGTTGCTCACTGTGTTTCAACATGCGACTGGAATTGACGCCATTCGCGACATTAACTTCCTATTCTCGTATTTTTCCAGCACACTCCGAGCCTTGTAAGAGCTAATGCACATCACTCACCATCTCGAGACGGCTCGTGAAGATCTATTAGCCTTTTCTCAGGTTAGCGAAGGTATGACGTGGCGGTTCGAGCATCACATAAGCAGGTTGGGTTCCCAAATTCCGCTTCTACACGACATAAGGGTCTTGAATGGCGCGACCAGCTTGCGCAGTCTTAGTCGGACTTTAATGGATATACGGGCTATATGCATAAGTTTTGCCAAGGGAACATAGCTACTTCGTCGTGACATATGCATAGTAATCCCTGCTGTTGAACTGGTTCAGGGTATGCTGACAGGGTATCAAGCTCCGATGCGGCCCGGATCGTCTATACCACCTAAAAGTAGACGTGGCTTGTGAATGATAATGATGGAAGCATACACGGCTTGCCATTTCAATCAGGAGACACTTACATGATACTGTTGTAATAGGTGATTGAGTATGTGTCTAAGAGTTTGTTCTAATCCTAATCCATAAATCGATCATAGGTCCAAAATTGAGAATCTGAACTGTCAGATATTAAGGTGAA
>NJCR01000141.1:0-37735 GCA_002234235.1 Fusarium hostae
CTCGCTTATCATGCACGTTACTGAAGCTGAAACTCGATGACCAAAGATCAGAAAACAGTGGGGCCCCGGTGAGGATTACCCACTGAAACCGCTAGAAATTATTCAGCTTCCCCCTGTAACCGTCACTTCACCAGTAAAATGTCTAATCACACCGAATCACACTCTAGTCCAGCCACAAAGACGCATTGCATTTTGTATGTTTATCTTGTTTATTTTTATGAAACAACAACAACCACACGAAGAGGATGACGTACGAAGCAATGAGAAATTATCAAAGTTGTTCATGTTAGACATCAAACGAGCGATATTTGGACCTCCAAGCATAGAACAAGGTGACACAGACTAAGATAAAGGTGGCATTATACATCAAGGAATCATCATTGATTGATATGACATCTATCAGGGAGAGAACACGAACCTTGACCAGGTTTACTAATGGATTGAAGAACATGTCTATGCTCTCTAGAAATACATTTTTGCATTCGCGACGCAAGCGAACCTGATCTATCTGTCGGGTGCGACCATAGTCTCACGTAATACTGGAAGCGAGATCCACCATTAAAAATAGCCTGATAGTGAAGCTTTATTTTTGCCCTTATTTATGGTTCAAGTTGCAGGGGCTTCTTTAGTGTCTCCATTCTCTTCGTATAGATGATCTACATTACAGACCCCAAGGATGGCAATCATACGAGGCTACACGAAAGGGCTCACATGGGCCTTCCATGGCTTCCGTGGCGCCTTGTATATTATGTCCCTTTCTCATAATACTCGGACGACTTTATCAACCCATCACTTCAGTATCATCTTTCTCTGCATACTTCACAATAACAGCCTAACATGCGGCCTGGCAGGCATCTTTTCAACATGATCGCTGGCTTTACTGCCATATCAGACGGGCTATTGATCCCATTAGTCTCATCGGGGCCCTATCCCGTTGGCTTGAACGTCAAAACTCTCACTGATGAAGTCAGATGGGATCCCTACGCTCCCAGAGATAGTCCTCAGAAGCGTCGTGTTCTGGTCTCGGCTTTCATTCCCGTTCATGCCCATGACAAGTCTTGCCCGGATGGAGATGTTAACGTTCTATATATGCCTCCCAAAACTCGAGACGTATTCGGACGACAGGCTGAAGCCATGGGTTTGCCTTCTGGAGTTTTTGAAGATCTGGAGTTGAACTTTTGCCGACTCCCTGATATGAACCGTCCAGCAGAAGAGGCCGAGAAGAAGGAAACAAGATTCCCAGTCGTCATATTCTCCCCGGGTCGTGGCGTATCGAGACTTATGTACAGCACCATGGCAAGGTCGGTAGCTAGCCACGGTTACGTCGTGATCACGGTTGATCATGCTTACGACGCTTCGATCATTGAGTATCCAGATGGAAGTTTTATCACTGGCGTCGTCGGTGAAGCAAACCAGACCGTTCTCGAATCATCAGCGAAGGTGATAGACTGGAACCTTGATTCTGAAGCAATTGCTGATCCTTATTGACATACAGGTTCGCGCGCAAGACACTTCATTCATCATTGATCAATTCAAAGACAATGACACCGTAAAGGGCTTGCTCGGCTTCACAGAGGTCGATCGCATCTTTGTCTTTGGTCATTCAATTGGAGGCGCCACTGCGATATCGACGTTGTTCATCGACGACCGCGTTCAAGGCGTTATCAACCTTGACGGCGACATGCTTGGCCCTGTCGTCAAAACCGGTCTTGACAAACCCCTCTTCCTCATTGGCAGGCCTCATTCCCGTGACCAAGGCCCGTCGTGGAACGAAACTTGGAACAACCAGCGTGGACCGGGTATGATGCTGCAGATCGATGGCACAACGCATCAGTCGTTTTTGGATGCGCCATTGCTTGTCAGCTTGAGGGACGTTCCTGAGGACTCAAAAACCAAGGTGCAGGCTGCTCTGGGGACAATTGATGGCAAGCGAATGGCATCTCTTGTAATTCAGCTGACCGTGGGGATTCTTGAGTACGTATTTGACGGTGCCGAGAACCGATTATGTCGTGTAGTTGGGGGCCAACCGGAAGTGACGGTTTTGGAGAACAAGGGAATGACTTGTTCATGAGCATGCTCAGTTTCGCTCTGAACGAAAACGTTTCAAAGAGGACCAGGCGGCTAAAAGTTAGTATTCAACAGAGTGATCAATCTTTGCTGCTCCAATATGCATGATCTTGATGTGATTTGTGACTCCGATGATGCATCAATCTGAAAATGCATCAATGCTACGCATGTCATTCAGCTGTAGACTATGGGATTGGCGCTTACGTCAGAATATGAAAGCTCAGAGCCTTATAAGACGATGTGATCGTGATCAATCAGAGCGTTTCAAGGCAGAATTAGTTACAACAGCAATTTGACTGGCAGTAAAATATGGCGCCTACAATTTTCATCGTTCCCGGCTTCTATGAAGGCCCTGCGGTCTTCCAGCCTCCTGGCCGACGCCCTCATTGGGCGAGGCTTCAAAGCAGTGATTACGACTATTTCCAGCACTGGCAAGACTCCTCCGGGCAGCCCGACTATGGATGATGATATTGCGAACATCGCCGAAGATCTTGCTCCTGTCATTGATGAAACAGTTGAGTCAGACCGAAAAGGTGGCGGACATCATCGCTTCACACGCGAATTAAAATGGCCAACACATTCTTTTGGGGGTAGTAGGTGGTAGCGAGGACAATGTCAATGAAATTAGCATTTCTCTATCATTCAGCCTGCAAGATGAACTTCGCGAACACTGGGTGATCAAAAAAGCTCTTGTCAAAGGCAGCAATCAATTTGCTAAAGGTGTCCAGCTCACCATCCTAGAGGAGACAAGAAAACTTAATACCTCGATCCTAAATAAGATAAAAAACTTAAGTAATTTTAGTATATCTTGGTGGGCCTTTAGGCCAGTTTGTTTTAGCACCCTCGTTTAATGTCAGAAGTTTTCTTGCTCCCTAAGCCCATCCTACAGGGCTCTCGTTCGCCCCGACCTTTCATCTCGACAGTTCTCTGGCTTAGCAGAATCTTCATAGTGGGAGGGCCAGTATGATTGTGCCATCTCTGTACTCTGGACTGCAGGGTCGAATAGTAGCCAGTAGACCTGATAATCAGCTCATTCACGTTTTTCCTTTACTGATCTCCATTCCGTCATCAGACTCCCAACTATCGCAACTGAAGCCAGCCCAACCACAAGATACCATGTCTGCCCGAGACTTTTATCAATTGCAACTAGCACCTCTCTTGTCGCAGATTCTGGCATATTGACAACCATCTCGGTAAGACCGCTGTTGCCGATGTGCGTTTCATTCAGACCCGGTACGACGCCATGAAGGTTGTCAGCAAGCCTGTTCGTGAAGAGCACCTGCGCAATGGGAACAGACACAGCCGGGCCGAAAGATTGAGCGAACAACATAATGGATAAGCCAAGCGGGACGTCTTCACCTGGGAGGACTGTCTGCACAGCTGTTTGAGGTCCAATGAACCCAATTCCGTAGGCCAAGCCTGAAAGTGCCGTGTAAGCAATGAGCTTTTCGAAACTGGTATCAACTTTGAACGTAGTGATGAGCCCTGCGGCAATTGGCATGATGGCAGAGGCAAAGAGCATGAAAGGCGTGTAGTAACCGAATACACTGGTCCCAGCTCCATGGATGAGTGAACCAACTGTTGCCGCGATGATGATGGGCAACATCATGTAGCCGCACTTGACGGGCGTGTATCCTCGAATGAGTTGATAGTAGGTAGGTAGGTAGTATTCTAGTACAACGCCTGTGCTGTTAACGCAGAATATGAAGATGAAACCCGCGATTATGCAGCGATGCTTCATGATGCGAGGCGGAAGTGCAGCAGTATCGCCTCGGCGGATCTGGTTCCAGACGAACAAACCAAGAAGAACAGCGAATATGACGAGAGGTCCGACCACCTGGCCGCTGCTCCATGGGTATATAGTGCCAGCCCATGAGAGGGCGAGAAAGAGGCTTGTGAGCGCTGGGAGAAGAAGCATGTTGCTAACAAGGTCGAGCTGAGCAACCTTGTGCATAAACGTCATTTCAGCAACAGCGCTTGGCTTCTGGTCATCCGATAAACAAAACATGGTAAGAAGTAGAGTGACTGCACCAGCAGGCACGCTGATGTAAAAACACCATCGCCAGCTGAGAGTCTGAAGCGCACCGCCAAGCAACGGTGCAGCAATGGTAGCCAACCCTTCAGCCGCACCCAAGATTCCCAGAAATACAGGTCGTCGACGAAGAGGAGTAGACTGAACAATAATGATGAACGAGCCAGCGAACAGTCCTGCAGATCCCAGTCCAGCGACAGCTCTACCGACAACAAGGATCGTCGACGAAACAGCAGCGCCAGAGAGTACAGATCCAGCTATGGAGATAACATTGGAAATGAGAAAGACGCGTTTGACAGAGAAGAGTTTGTATGCTTTCCCGAAGACGAACTGGAATGCGCAGACGCAGAGTCTGAAGGCGGATGAGTACCAGCCGACGTGGGCGACCGTGTGAAAGTGATCGGTGATAGCTGGGACTGCTGTGGCGACTATGTTCATGTCTATACTGGCAAGGATGAGGATGGAGACCACGGAGAGTATGGTCAGCCAGAATTTGATGCCCGTTGGGTACTCAGCGTCAGCTTGTTCATTGGCATCATCGCTCTCAGCAATGCTGTCGTGTTCTTGGTAAGCGGGTTCGGCATTGTCTTCCTGGCGAATCTGCTGCGATATAGTTCGTTCAAAAATGACAAGTTCTGCCATTGTTGTTGGGCGAGAGTTGGTAAACAGAGTGAATGAGGGGCTCAGAGTCCGAAGAAGGATCAACGGATCCCTGTCATGCACATCCTCCACCGATAAGACTCTTCCTGCAGGGTTGCTGTAGCTTGTACAGCAACCTTGAGAACTGAATTAAATAATGAGAAAGATGTACACAAGGACTCCCGCCTCGACAACTGTTGATGAAAAGCCAGTATTATGTATCAAGCTAAGGGAGGCAAGAAAACTAAAGATATCTAGCCTAAATAACAAAAAGACTTGGGTAAATTTAGGGTAGATTGAGTAGATATTAGACTAGTCAATTTTGACACCTTGCCTCACTGTCAGAAGTTTTGCGCTCTGAGGTCAAGGTACTTCTACCTAGGCTCACGCGCATATTGCGCCGACGTTCATGTCACCCATATATCCGTCCGCCCCATCATACGAGAGGTCGATGCAACCTGTGACCGAATGTCTCGGACCAACAGCGAACCTTTTGGCAAGTTAACTCTTCTTGTTAGATCAGGACCAAGTGGTCAAGGCCATCATGGCTTGCAAGCGAACGGATATTGACTGTTTGTTGAAGTTGAAATTGTATAAATAATTAAAAGGAGTGTCCTATGTAAATATCATGTAGTGTAGGCAATTTGAAGCCTATCAGAAGAAGAAGGAATGTTTGATGCCAAGAATATGCAAATGCCCAAATTAGTAACCCAATCCCATACTCCAAAACCAATCTAGATGTTTAATAACACTTTTACTCCTTGCCGGGGTACTTTCCAGGGTACCATTTTCCATCATCATAGCCAGTCTTGCCTCCCTCGTACTTACCCTCGTGCCAGCTGCCATCGTCATTGCGCTTGGCCTTCTGGTCGGGGTGGTATTGACCGTCATCGAAGCCAGTGTCTCCGCCCTCATATTTGCCTTTGATATGTTAGTCTTGAAGTCTTGATAGCTTTGAGATGTTGTGACTTACCAGCTTCCCACTTGCCATCGTCACGGCCAGTATCGCCGCCCTCGTATTTGCCCTCGTGCCAGCTTCCATCATCCTCACGCTTCTCCTTTCCACCGGGGTACTTTCCGGGATACCACTTTCCATCGTCATACTTGGTTTGGGGCTTTCCCTCATATTTGCCGGGATGCCAGCTTCCATCATCGTTGCGCTTGGCCTTTCCGCCAGGATACTTTCCAGGGTACCATTTGCCGTCATCGTACTTTGTCTGAGGCTTGCCCTCGTACTTTCCAGGGTGCCATGATCCGTCGTCGTTGCGCTTCTCCTTGCCGCCGGGGTATTTGCCGGGATACCATTTGCCGTCGTCGTACTTGGTCTGAGGCTTTCCTTCATATTTGCCCTCATGCCAGCTACCGTCATCGTAGCGTTTGGCCTTCTTGCCGTCTTTGCCAGGGTGGTATTGGCCGTTGTCAAAGCCGGTACCGGGACCCTCATACTTGCCTGGTATCAATTAGTATGGTGAGCTATTGGAGATGTTGTCAAGTCTTACCGGGAGCCCACTTGCCGTCATCCTTGCCAGTATCACCACCCTCGTATTTACCTGTTGCTGTTAGTATGAAGCTGGATGATAGGATCAGTCAAACATACCAGGAGCCCATGAGCCGTCATCGGCGGGCTTTGCAGTGGGAAGGGCCAGAGCCGTAGCGGCAAAGGCGAGAAGAGTGTATGAGTAGCGCATATTGAGAGATAAAAGATTATATGTAAAGAAGAGTTGTTAAGAAAGTTGTAGTTGAAGCGATCGAAGCTGTAGTGAAAGTGGAAGCGACGGTGTTGTAGCGAAGGTAGTTGTGATTGTTGTAGAAGAGATGATGATGATGAGAATGATAAAATTTAATCGAATGGAGGGAATCAAACGTTGTTTATATACACAATCGTATGCTACTTGATTCAAGCTTGAGGAGCATCGCCCAGATCGTGGGCTCACGTCTAAAAGATGGTGGTGGCTGGCGCCATAGCGGGATACTTCACCCCAACACTCAAAATTAGCCTCTGGTAAGGCTGAGCTGGAGCTTGACGGCTGGCATGGGTTCATGTCATACCCTACGTCAATTAGCAAAAAGTTACTATTTTCGGGTGCCCCGAGCTTCACACGAGAACTTGGGAGCTGCTGCGTCTGATCAGGCAAGGTTAAGATCAGCGCTAGCTGCTGCGCATTTGAAGCTATCCCCAAATTGTCAGGGCTGAGGCCTTGATCGTGGGTGGAGGGGGTCAGCCCCCAAGACAAGTTTCCCCCGCAAGTTGTGATTGTCATACCCAAGAAATCAGGCTCTGGGGCTGAAGAGCTAGAGACATGAACCTAGAGGTCAGCTGTGCCACCGCCTTTCTCACGAGGTCTGCGTTGTCAATCTAATCTTGGCTTGAGTAATGGAGGATGGAGGACTCGATCCTTCTCGTATCTTTTGCTGATCAGATTGCGAAAGTGTCTATGTTTGCATCCATATTTGCGTAATATGTTGGTCCCAAAGTGCAAATTTCAAGACAAAAGTTCAGCTTTGCGGCAGGCTCTCAAATCTCACTAAGCCCAGCCGTTCAGTTGACGGATGCTCCAGCCAAGCCAAGAATAAGCCCAGCCCGCCTCTTGACCCGATGGTCTCGGCCTATTTTCTTTAGGTAAGCTTAAAAATAACCAATTGCACAGCCCGGCTCAAGTCTGACATGAGTAACCAGAAAACGATAATGCTCCGTCTGAATAGTCTTGGGAAACACAAGAGGCCTCGGGACTTGAGAATGGCGGAGGCGGTTGACAACCAACACCGGGGTAAATGAGGGTGTAGAGAATCAAGACATGCAGAGGTGGTGCTATTGATACGAGATATTGCGTCGCGCACCTGATGATGTCGAGGACATGATCTGGAACTAACCTTGAAATAAGTCTATTTTTACACTATCGAGCAACCGTCTGATTAGATCTTGATTAGGTTTGGCTAGATGCCGCGGCAGGTCTTGAGCCTGTTAGCGATGGGTGCGTTATACACTTTATCCCGCTCTTTAGTGACTTGACAGTCAAAAGTGAATCTTCCCTCAGCTGTCGGTATCTTTTCCCTCCATAGAGGATCAGCAGAAATGTCACCATCCATATGCAGGATTGACAGATCTTTGGCCCACACAGCTCTGAGGCTCAGCGCCACATGCCCCCAACTTGAGCCCGATGTAATGTAGCATTGCTTACTACTACTTCTGCAGTTGGCTTGAAACGCGGGATAATTGCGTCACCTAGATTAGTCAAGTTTCTGGAGCTGAACATCGATAATGCTACGAAAGCTGATGAGGCGCTGTTATAATGCAATCGTCTCTTAATGGATGTAGAGCCTTCTCTCTGAGAAAGCTGATTGAAAGCATGTGCAAAACAGCTGAGTCACTCTGCCAGCAATCTCTATGAGAATTTAGTAGGCCAAGTGTTTCTTCAATGCGCTGTCAGCTCGGTTTCCAGCGTCTTACTGTAAGCATGATCCTTCTTTTCGTATCCAAAGAACGTCATACGGCTGGTCTCGACATCATGTCAGCATGAACTTAATATCACGCTTCTCTAGCATATAAAAGACTCCGTAGGAACTAGGAAGAACTTTGTGTCAACATGTATCGTTTGGAACTTTGGTTGATAAAACTGTCGAAAGTCTCGTCTTCCTAACAAACATTGACTAGGTGCGAAGTAATTGTAAGCCACGAGATAGACTCCAGACCGGTCAAAGATTGATAGTGAACACAGTTTAACAAGCATTCTCACGATCAGTGCATCGAGGTGCTCATGCTGCCCGGGTACTTCGTTCAGTGCCTTTTGAGGATTCAGTGACAAATGATGGGAAACGTTCCCTTCAACCTGCAGGTCTCTTTAATAACTGCTAGAAATGGTGTATAGTAACTGGGCGCGTTCTTGGAAGCTATATCCATATGTTCTCGGTAGCGCAACTTGAAACTCATAGAGAACCTACCGCCAAAAGCTCATTCAAACCTAAGTCTCCTTCACTCTACACCCCGCAAAGATCTTGCTAACCAAGTACCCGACTAGGCTCTTTACTAGGTATCAGATCTTCCATTCTTGGGACGTTCCCCATCTCAGTCAGTTTTACTTATTTGTTGAATGTTCGCTTTTTCAACCACCTGTTCACCAATTCCAGAGCCTCTTTCGGCTTGCCCTGAGGAACCTATGAGGGCTTGTTAGCATGAAGTCCCCTTCCGCGTTAAAGATCTTACCATATGACCAGCACCATCAACCGTAACGAAGGAGAAAGTAGTCTTCTTATCGGTATCGCCCATCTTGATCTTGACCTCCTTATACCACCCAATTTCTTCACCTTCAGCCCCCCAGGACTTTGGTCTCTGGGCAACATACTCCGGCTGTCCCTTCCAAGGCATACTGTTACTCCATCTCAGATTTCCGGCCGTGTTGCATGCAAGATCCAGGTTTCCTTGGTACATCAGCACATCAATATCATGGCTGAGTAAGTACAGGATCTGCGACTGAGTGCTGATTTCTTGATCATAGCCCAAAGTGAATGCAATTGCGACGTCCTCTGAGGCAATGGAGTAGTTCGTCACTGCACTAGGTACACCCAAGGCATCGAAGACTTTCGGGGAGTTGAGATACTTCTCAATCAGTGCTGCTTCCTTATAGCACATATCATCATGAGATTCGCAGGGCGCGGTGATGTCGAATCTGTTCCTATTGCCGCCAGCTCCAGACTCGTCATCATACCAACTGATGACTCCGTCCCAACAGACCTTCCAAGCAGCACCGCAGATAGCATGGTCGGGATGCTCGTAGCATACGCGAGCAAGATCGAGGCACCGTGGAAGGTTCGCAGCCATGACATCACAGCGTGTGCTGTTGAAGATAGGCTTGTCAACACCGGGATTTGTGGTGCAGAGCGTTTCCCAGTATCCGAAGTGGGTGTCCAAGGGTGAGACATAGCCGTTGCCGATGAGAACTGACTCAAGATTAACTTGGGGACGCTTGGGGTAGAGACTGTTCTGTGCAACGATTGTCGCTCCCAGGACAGGGATGTAGTGGCCCTAAAGAGTCAGTCATGTCGTGTTCAGCAGAGCGAGCTAGGTTACTTACTCCATAACTCTCTCCGGATATATGGAACGGCCTATCAGCAAGATCTGGAAAGACTTGGCTCACGAAAAGCTGCAAGAACTTATGCAGACTTTCAGCCGCGACGAACGAGTTTGACGGAATTGGCTCCCCATCATCCAAGTAAGAGAAGCCAACACCAGCGGGCTGATCTACAAAGATGTAGTTCGCATTTTCATTCCATCCGTAGGGGTTATGAACCGTTCCATTACCATGCTCGTTGATCAGACAAGGTCCAAGCTCTTGAAGCAATCCCAGCATTGATGAACCGCCAGGACCTCCCGTCAACCAAAGTACGAGAGGATCAGTCTTTGGTGCATTCTTGCTCTCAAAGTACCAGAAGAAAAGGTGCTGATTGCCAACATCGAGCCAGCCTGTGTACTGCTTCACACGGGCGTCACATATGGAGTCGTCAACCTGCTCCCTAATGCGGATTGTATGCTCTGGGAATAATGAGCTTTGGTGAATTTGAAAGGTTGAGGCTTGCGGTGAGTCTAGGTCCTTGAGAGGGAATTGAGATGCAAAGGCCCCAAGTGAAGCCCCCGCTAGGAGCAATGCTGTCCTTAGAAAGCCCATCGCTGCGCTCATCGGTTGGCAGATTGATGGGGATCTCGAGTAAGGTTAGAAACGCCAGAGTTCAAGGTTATGATTCTGGCCGAATATGGTTATGTAATCCTCGCGGAGATGACGACAACGAGCTAACAAGGGTAAGTCGCAAAAGGTCTTGCAAAAGGCCCTGTCTCGACATATCTTTTACCCCGCTTCCACGGCATCTCAATCCGTTGATGACCAGCTCTAGTCTTGATAAGGAAGCTCACAGCACATTTCTGAAGTTTTCCACGTATCGATCAATTGAAGCCTGCGCGGCCTATCGCGCGTTCTGATAAGACGGATCAGAAATGACCCGTGTTTTGCAACGGCAAGGAACTAAACAGAGAGTTCGCAAATAACCTAAATTACCAGAACAATTTCCATGCTTAGGGAATCAAGACTTGGTCTCGCGGAATATCCATCACGACCCTGATATAATCTGTCATTTTCTCTCACTATCCTCATCCAACGAGCCTTCGCAGCTCATCATCAAGGATCGATAGCTCAGTGGTATGAGCGAGGGATTGCAGATCCCTAGGTCGCGTGTTCGATCCACGCTCGGTCCTACCAAATTTCTTTTTGTGCATCACTTGTTATGTACAATGACTTTATTTTTATGTAGATTAACTCTGTTTCCCGTATACCAATCTACAAATGAGTAACCAACATCTCTTTACTGCCTTTCCTTCTGCTTCCAAGAACCCTATTCGGCCATAGAAACACACTCCAAGCATAACAACTAGCAGAACTACACGCTTACCACTACCACTCTACCGCTTGAGGATCAGGCCAATCAAAATAGCTGAAGAGAAGGTCCTTGATGAAGTCGGGGCACTGTTCAGCCAGCCCGTCGTACCATCCTCTCGACTCCATTGCATGCTTTTTTCCACGGATCGGGCACCTCATGAACTTCACGACCTGTTCCCGGAGTTCTTTTCGGTGCTCTGGAGTTGAGCTATAGACCTGAGGGATCAGAGCGAGAACTTCTTCCAAGGTATCTACCGCAGAAATGCCGATGCGAAATTGCTCCGCCGCATATTGAGCAAGTGGTTCGATGTCGTACATGTCACCCAGCGCGAACATGGCGATGTGGTCGGTGATAGTTGGAACCTTGGAGAGTTCCATCTGGTAATTTCCCATGTATAGGAAGTCGATCAACCATTGTACATTGTCCACAGAACATTCTGACAGATCATACTCGTTTGTCGACGATTCCTGCATAATGTTAGCTACGGCCATCAGTGTTGGCTGGGAGACTTACCTTGAAAGGCTTGGTGCATGCCATATGGAAGACGTTTGATTGACTGCAGACGATGACTTTGTGGACAGGGAATCGGGCGGCTTTGCAGATGAAGGTAAAGTCAGTGAGTTCGTGGTTCTGTCTGGTTCTATGGATACGAATTAGTAGGTTACTCTCATACATGGAAGTCAAAGAAGGTTCATACCGCCAGAGGTTCTCTCGAACGCTCCCACTTCGATATCCGTTCATTTTGAATGAAGTTCTGGTGATTTGTGGATAGAATGTGAATATATTTGAGGGGTCAAGTTTGATTTCATGAAAGAATGAAGGAGAGGGCGATATTTATATCTACAACAGAAGAAACAGAATTTATCAACAGAAAATTGAGCTGGTTAGGTTGACGAAGCATATCTTTCAGAAGCTTTCTATAGTCAAGAGTTACAGTGCTTATCGCATATTTACTGACGTTCTACATTGGACCTATTTCGCGATACATATCACGTTGAATGTAAGATCACTCTAACTTCCACTCTGCATGAAACCTTTGGCCAAACAAGCTTTAATTCATTAAAGCTTCTACAAAATGGAGGACATGTGACTCGCCTGTTCCTCAGCACAGTACCAAGATTCTCAGAAAGTATAATATATTACGCAAAGTATATCCTCAAGCTTTCGTAGGACAAGGAGAGGCTACAAACTTTGGGCCCCGTAGGCTGGTGTTTCAAGTTGGCGCAGTTTCCTGAGCCCCTTTCACAAGCAATCATTGGCCTAGATGAAACAACAGCACGATGCTTTATTAAGAGCTGAGATCTGCGGCTCAAAGCCTATATCGCCTTTGGAAACAGGAGTCCAGCAAAGAAATAGGTCGTTTAAGATTTGTTTTTCATTTGAACATCTGCATCCAGGAGTGATGTTCTTTCCCACGCCATACCAACCCGGAGGATATCCTACGACTACTACCAACAGTCAAGTGTCTGGTGTAACCATCTCCGTCTCTATGTAGATATACATCAAGGCCATGTTCATCTCTTTACATGATATTCACAAGCGTTGAGAATTCGAGGTCAACTTTTGAATAAGTCATCTTGAGATTTCTGTGAATCTTGGCTGAAATCAAGGATAATCCACCAAAGTTACAGAAAAACGGAATTCTAATGCAAACGAGCTTTGTATAGATTCTCTAGACTCAAAGCACACCCACAGTTCTAGCATCAACTCACTCTTGTAACAGTGATCCATAACAAAGCCCAACCCTTAGAAAGCCCAACAAGTACGTTCCGATAACTATCGAGCTCACAGGTAGTAAGACCCACGGTTGGGGATCAGACCTTGTATTCCTTCAAAGGCCTGTAATGAGCGAGCTCGTTCTTTACAATCCTCACATTTCGCCTTCAAAGGGATACTCATGACAGACATCATCACGTCCTTCAGGAGGCCCTGACAAGCGTCAGAGAGTTGGTCGATCAAAACCTTGCTGACTTCCCTGCATGTGGATGTCAGAATATTTTCCCTTGTGTGAGCGATAGCCGCATCGATGGCATCCACGGAAACTAATATGGGCAGTTGGTACAGGACTGGAAGTGACTTGAGAAATTCTTCCCGTTCAACATGTCTGTTTCAGCCCGTGAATATACAAATCGCTGGCCCGCTTTTGAAGCCCTTCGATGTCATACTTGTCTGCCAAGGCCAGCATCGAAGAATGAATCGAAATGGATATTCTGGATCCAGTTGCAGTCGGATTGTCGTAATGCCCGAGGTAGAAGTAATCGACCATCATCTCGACTAGTTCAAGGGGGTACTCGCTCAAGTCATAGACTCCAGACTTGGCTTCCTACAGAACGATCAGTATATTATCAAGGGAGTCTACATTGTCCTTACCTTGAAGCCACCAGTGCAAGCAGCATTGAAAACAAAAGATTGTGCACAGATGATGATTTTGTGAACAGAAATAGTTGTGCCATTGCAGAGAAAGGCGAAAGTCAGTAAACTGACCAGCTTTTCGGACCCTGGGATTTGTTAGTTGAGCTTAGATGTGTAAAATGGAAGCAACTTACTTCTGCATGCGCTTCCTTTCCTGAATATTCATGATGATGGCTGATAGTAGATTTTAGTATATGAGAGGGGCTGAGTCTTCCATGTCGCGGACGAAGAAGTGGTAGGACTATATATAAGGGAGATGAATAAGGTTCTCTCTTGGGACTCTTTCTGAAACCGTATGCAAGTAACGAAAAGGTTAATTATGAGAAAAGCTTCCGGCCACGTATCAACTCGCTCTATTGCGTTTTCCTTTCCCAGTAGACTCACGAGAGAGAACTCTGACGGTAGTTACCGAAAGTGTAAGGTGGAAGGCCATTTTGATTCCGTACCACTCTAATTAGTATCAAGGAGAAATAACTAAAGACGGAGAGCAATCTATAACGTTTAGATTAACAACTTGTTGCTAACCGTATAAGCTCACATTCATATGAGAAGTGCAAACGTCACATCTTGATGATCTTGTTAAGTACCATGCTTACCATATCTGAGGCATTCCATGCAGAAGCTTTACCAGATTCATCACTCTGACCATTCTTGATCGTGTGAGCAAGCTAAAAGACTCCAGGCAATAAGAAATTTGTTTCTATTTAAGGATTTAGCTTATTTCCAACAAGGCTGTGTAGCGATCCATATACGTCTCGGCTTATAGTTACCATCTGCTATGACCCGTATCCTTCCCCATAAAGGCTTTCTCTTGATCATAAAACTCATATCCCAGTGCCTTACTCCACGAGTTGAGACTCGATCCATCGCTGGCCCCCCCTTTCCACATTTTTGGCATCGACACTGGACGACCTCGATCGGAACCAAACCCTTTGAGTCGCAATAAATATTTCTGCAAGTTCCCATTAGTGGGAACCGTAGAAAGAGACTTATTAGTTCTTTCGCAAACTCAGGGCAGCCATATACGAATTTGTCAATAATGGTTTCCAGCTCGGTTATAGTCAGCGCGTTCCTTAGCTCGGATCTAACCAAGACCAGAGCTCCGAATCGAAGGGCCTTGGATGTCTCTCTGGGGACTTTGTAAATTTGTGAGATGGAACTGGCGAAGTCGTGATAGTTGTGGCTTTGTTGCAAGCATTCCAGGTATTCGTTGCTGGCGAGCTCTTGTAGCCCCCCGATTCCAAACTTGTCTGCCAATGTGAACATGGAGACATGATTGAACAGGCCAGCATCATCTGGAACTGTATAGGCTCCAGTATAGAGGTATTCGACCATGCGGTTGATCTCTTCAAGAGAATGGTCGTTCAAATCATATGTCCCAGAGGAAGCTTCCTGGGCCTTGTTAGCGGGCATGAAAGTGTGTTTGGCAGGAAGCAGAACCTTGAACTTCCCAGTGCATGCTCTCTGAAAGAGAGTGGACTGGCCACAGACGATGATTTTGTGGACATGAATTGTTTGCCCTTCGCAGATGAAGGAGAAGTCGGTGAACTGTCCGCTCTCACGCGCCCTATTCAAGGTCAACAACCCACGACTGAACAAGAGGAAGGGTAGCGTACTTCTGCATACGGATTCTGTCTTCAAGGGGAATCATATTTGATATGAAACAAAGATGCTGTTGTGGATGCTTGATACAAGATACAAAAGAAACAGCCAAGTTGGCACGGACAGTGGTGGTTTATATGCTCTCTCTTTTAATTTTTTTGCAATGAAATAACAAGTGGTTGGGGAATATGCAAGCCTCAATCTCCACTACTGCGTCAAAGACTCCAATATGTCATTCCTCCACTCGTTTGAATTCTCAAAGACCTTCTATTCAAATATCTACGCCACCAATGTTGGTAGGCCTCCCAGCCACGGTCTCCGGCTTGAAGTTGGTCGGCCTCCCTTCTTCAACCGTGGATGGCATGTGCCACCAGAGGGTAATCACCCGTCTTCTTCCGTCTCTACGCAGAGCTCATGCAACAGTTCCCTCATCGGACAATCAGGATCCTGCAAAAAGTCCTGAAACGCCGCCTCGTTCCGGAAGAGATCGGCTTGACAAATAACATAATCTGCCACTATATGTCGCAGTCTCTCGGGAACAAACTTTCCGGAACAAAATTCGAGGAGTTCCATGATAGTATTCCATTTATCTCCCGAGGGTATAGTTGCTTCGAGCGCGAGAAATAGCTTGCCCATCGATATCTCCATCAACCCGTCCATGCAGTAGCGATCCGCGAAGGCGCACACTCGTGCGTGATGCAGCAGTGTATCTGAGCCGATGTTTCCTACGTCGAATGGTCGAGGCATGGGGGCGTATTCCTCGACAAAGTCTTCCCAAAGTACGCGATCTCTCGTTGGATTGACCTTGGTAGGCCCGGCGCTTCTTGGGAAAAGGCGAACGTAGAGCGCCCAGGATTTGCTCCAGTGAGCCAGCTCATCATCGGGTGAATCTGTCTTCCCCTCTTCCCCATCCCCTTGACTGGGGTTATCGTAGTCCCCGGTGTACGCAAATTCCCAAAAGCTGAGGAAGATATCCTCGTCGAGGTCGGCCCATTTGACGCGCTGTTCCGACGCCTCCTTAAAGCGGCCGTTGACGAGGATGTTCATGACGGATGACTGCTTTGCGACGAGGACGGAATGGATGGTGAACTCGGTTTCTTCTGGGCCGACGACGAAGGTGAAGAACTTGGATGTCGCGATACTAAGTGTCTGTCAGCTTGAGTGAGGGGCGAGAGTTCTGTGGAGCTTACCTCCTTATTGACGGTTGTTTTTCAAAACCACTTGGTGCTCTGCGTCTCACAGTCTGTTCCATCTTGCTTGCGGTGGACTTCGTCGTGAAGTGTTGCGTGGCTGTTGCAGAAAACAAAGGGAGGAGTTGAGATGGAGTGGGCAGTAGGTGATAAAATTATGTGCCAGTATAGGTTGCGCTGGTAAACGCCAGGTTGGCAATATGTTGGGATGAAGTAAGGTTTCTCGGTCTGACTCAAAAACCATAAAAGAAAAGGTCCAAGAGAGAAAATTCTAAAAATCAGTTTTTATTTACAGTACCTGTTTTCACTGGCTTGCCAGCCCTTCCCATAAGGCATAAAAGTTTAATGGCACTCAAGTAATTTCTCATCCTTAACGTTTTCATAATTACTAGAAAATCAATAAAAGATCTTATTATTGTTAGTCAGAAAGAATTGGTTGATAAAGAGGAAGAAGAAAACGAATAGGATGAATATGGCTAGCTACACGCTGCACCTCCTCAAAGGTGGAACACGTCGGTACTGTTCTTATTGTTCGTGTGGATAAACAAACATTCTGTGATCAAGACCTGTGGTTCCTGTGAAGACGGTCTTTCAATGCATTAAGTATTATTCATGACAGGTGAACACCCGTGGACGATGGGAACTCCTTATCTAAATCGTTGGCTGCGTAAGTCGGGCTGTTCAGTGTCTCCTCATCACCAACACCCCGTGAGTTACTCAGAATGCCTTCTTAACTGAGCCAATCTCCAAGCTCCTGGGCGAATCTCCAAGGACAATGAGCAGATGCTCGGTCTTGAAGCGATTCTCTCCTCACGTAGCGCCCTTCTGGTCTTGGTGCAGTGGTAGCTGGTCCCTTGTTCCGCTGCGGCACTGCCAGTGTCATTCTGTGTGAGCCCAAGTTCCCACTGCCCAATTTCTTGTCATTTCAACTGCTCTCATCTCCTTACATCTCCTCATCTCTAATCCTCTCTCCTACACTTTCATTCTTGTTCAACTCCTCTCCCCTCTCTACCCAGCCATTAAAATCATTCTTCACATTAGCAAAAGGTCACCGCTAAACAGCGAGACCACCATGCCGCATACAACCAAGTCCCTCCACGCTTTGAGCGTTGACAATGGTGATTTCCAGGTTCACCCCTTCTTCTGGACTGTCAAGCACCTTCGCCTGGTGGGTTGTCAATTCCACGAGACCTCAGGCACAAACGACACACAAGATGCTGAATCCCATACTACCAACAGGGAGACGTACTACGCGACACGTCTCGCGACTTCGCCTGTCGAAAACATGAAACCACATTACATCAGGTCACTCTTTCGAGGAACCGGCCTTTTAGAGCTTGTCCGGTATGTCACACACGCTTTGACAGCGCGCACGACTAACCTTTGATAGTGTATCCCTTGCGTTTTTCTACGCCGAACGCCTAGTCCATGTACCAATTTGCAGCATCTTCCGCATCGCGGGCCATATCAAGGTTCCTCACCCGGAACCTGTGATTGGTTACTATCAATACAAAGTCGATCAAGAGCGTCGGGCCAGACTGACGCCCCGAGCAGGTCCTCCGGGCACCTGGAACCTCCCGGTTCAGCGGCTCTATGACCGCCGACTCGGGAGAGTCACACCCCAAGATTGGACCCGCGATCCCTATCTGGTGTGTGTGCTCCTGGGCTTGGCTCAGATCCAGTGGCGTTCGGACAACGGACAGCAGCCGCGTCTGTTCCTGGTAAGTTGACCACTCCTCTTCCATTGATCAATACTCTTACTAACACAATATCTTCCAGGTCCGCCTACTAATAACACACAGAGACGACCAGCACAATGCCTACGTCTACAAAGCCAACTTTTCGTCCCAACTCTTGGAGTGTTTGAAGACTCCTACGCGGCCCATGGCCGATGTTGTGTTCCCAAACATCGAGGTGGGCAAGGTGGCTTTTGAGCCTTTTGAGACCTTTGGTGGCCGTGCTGTTGAAGCACTGATCGGCTCGCAATACGGGCGAGCGACAGCTTAGACAACTCTCAATACTGGGTTTCGTAGACATGTATTCAGAGCAGATCGATCGGCCCGAGCGGCATTTTGGCTGAATGACAACGGTAAGCCAATAACGAACTCTTCGTGTGTACCCAGCTCACTCATCAACAGGAAGATTAGTGTTTCGACGGTTTTGTTAGCGACACAACTTTATTTGAACGTTTAGTGGCCACATTTGTACCATCCCACCTTGGAACTATTGGTATGCTCAGCGTAGAGAAGCGGGAGGGTGTTGGAAGTGTTTGAGAAACTCTAGACAACGCTTAGATATGAACAACAACCTCATGTAGAAGCATTTGGGCGAGCACTTTGTTACTGCCATAGACTAATAGAGTCCATCAATACCAAGCAGAAAGACAGAATAATCTTTTCAAGCAAGCAGCAACTTATTCACTTCAGGCCGCATTTCAACCAACAGCACATTGGCATGAAAGTACATTTCTATCAGTCGTAGAAGAGACAACCCCCAGGTCTACAGGTTCTTGAACCCATGTGAGTTGAGTCGAACATGTTACATATATAAGCAGTCCCAAATGAAGGGCATTTGTCTTGTGTCAAAGGATTAATACTAGGCGTCAGTCAAGTTCATCTTTATAGAGATGGTCGACAACTCGAAGCATGAACGGTACCCAGTCAAAAGAGCATCATATAGTACGCACGACTGGTACGAGATGTCGGTGAACCAAGTTCCAACACAGAGCGGATTAGAATCAATACCAGTGATTTATTTCTGGTCGAATTCGATATGTAAGCATTATCTCAAGCCACCTCTCAGGAATAATGAGATCCATTCTCGGTCTGGGTTGGTGTTGGTAAGAGGGAAGAATTTGGTAGGGCAGAGGATGGCATTTTCGCTCCATGACTTGTCAAGGTCTGTAAGTTCGAATCTCTTTGCTTATCTTTATTTAAGGTTTTATTTTAATAAACTGTATAATATAAATCCGGCTTTAACAATTTGACTGGAATACAAGCGATTCTGCACCGACAGGCCCATGTGGGCACTTGGTGTACTTCAAAAGAACACGCGAATAGAGATAGTTCGCTAGGGAGGACTAACTTCTAGGTCGATCTTAAGCGATTAACATTGGCATATTGCTATTCCGAGGATATGATCCTTGAAGGAGTCGCCTTGGGGAGACTGCTAACAAGGACTTTATGGCCCAAACACACTTTAGACCGGTTCCAAGAGTCCATTGAAGCCGCCGGTCATATCAGAGCAATAGGATCAATGAGTCATCTGATGTGAGACCGTGGAAACAGGGATTGTTAACTTTTTCGATGGGCCTTGCTCAGATCAGCCGTGCTCTGGGTCGGAGACACACGCGCTGGGGGGGTTGAAACAAATGCAGAAGACCATTGATGCATTTCACGTCCGCAAATGTATAAATGGGAGACCCAATTCTTGTGCCATGCTCAGCACAATGAGAGGTTATGCACACACTTCGCTTCTTTCCTACCATGTCACCTCCGGACAACAAGAGTCCTCCAAGGAGTTCTACTCTTACCTTTCCTAAGCTATGTTCTACTAATGGCTCGCTCTTGAATATGTGTTCCAGAATTTATTTCGATTTACATCATGTATGTCAAAGAGAAAGAGCAGTGTTTATCTATTGTCCGTAACATAATACAGAACGAACTAATGGTTCAATTATGTAGCTACTGCAATAGAGGCGCAGTTTTTGTTGTAAGCCACTGTTCGATGGAGTCAATGCTTAAAGAGAACAACGGCATACAGTTAGATGCCGAACAACAACCAGGTCAACTCAGGGACCCCACGACTTTAAAAAGCGATACATTGCCGCATATACACATCTTTCACATCTTTCAACCACAGCAGTTGTCGACTATCCACCTGTAAACTCCAGCCTATCGTCACCAAGCCGTCAGTCCCTTTCTCAGACAAAAACTACCAACATATCTACATTACTGGCAACCATCATCATGGCACAGAATTGGGAACAAGTCATGACACGAGCTATCCAGGGCCGCCTGAACAGCCTCGGAATCCGTCTTCAGGATCTTGCAAAGAACTTGACCAATCTTTCGACAGACCAGCTTGACAGCCATTGCACTGCTATCATGGAAGACCTCAGCAGTTTCTCTTATGGCTGTATGGTGCAAAACGTTGACAGACTTGGTAAATCCGAGTTTATGAAGCGATTTGGAGAAAATGAGACATCAATGCGCTTTTGTGTTTCCGAAGAGCTCAGCAATATCGACCGGAACAAGGACCACAAGCCTGAAATGACAACGGAAAAGCGTAAGGACATGTTGATGCATCTCAAAGATTACATTCCTTTTGCTGGGTGGTGCCATCACCCGTACGATGCTCATGAATTGTTCATGAAGCTCGCAAAGAATTTCAAGGACCTTATAGTTGATGAGCTGAAGCATCGTGCTCATGGCCACGCTATGACTAGCCTTCAGCCTGGCGAGGAAGAACAAGGCTTCAGAGAGCAATCTCTTCCCGACACACTTCCACGTGAAGGATCTATCGCTGGCTATGTGCCTGAGAAGGTTTCTGAGGAGGCCCCTGTTTCCTCGCAGCAAGAAATCCAGTCAATCGTTGATGGATCTAGCTGGTGGGGGACCGGGCTCTGGGTCCGACATCAAATCGAATCATATAAAAAATACCTCCAATTGCCAGTCACAGACGATGTGGTATCGATGGCTTTGCAGAGGTATGACGGCGCTGGCCATTTAAGGTTGCCGTTTTCACCAGGAATGAGCTTGCTTACCCTGTCTCGAGGAGGAAGTCGGTCGATGGCTGAATCAGTGCACCCCTCGGCAGAAGAAGAACCTTGTCGCTATTCAGATTTTACCATTGAGATCTTGACAATCACTCGCACCCAGCTGGGATCTGATTTCGAGTTTGTGGGAGACGCATTCAAAAAGGAGGTGCCTGTAACTCACCCTTCTCTCACTAACTTGGACGTCGACTTTGAAAAGATCATTCCTCCTGAGCTTGGAATTGTCATCGCGTGGAAATTCACTGGAGGCGACGCCTGGAAGGACCGTTATGGTCACATTGTTCCGAAATAATGTCCCTGGGGAGTTAGCTATCTGTGTTAATCATGCCGGTCATGTCAATCACGGAGTTGCTTCAGTGAGTAAGTGAGCAGACATCCTTTCAGAGTACTCTGCTTACTTGAGAGATGAACCTACGCAAGTGCATGTGCTACTTAGGCGATGGATTGTATGTGCTAGTCATTTTCATGAGGATGGACTTAAGTGAGTAGATAGTTTAGTATGTTTCTGAATTGACCTCAGCTTGTTATTATAAAATTGAAGGACTTTTTATTAATTGCAGTGTTGACTGATGTATGTGTGAATCTCAAATAAACATGTCGTGTTCTTATCGTTATCGAGAGTACTAGTTTGCATCGCCGTTTGCTACAGGTTGCTTCAGGTGAACACGATATTGGAAAGTGATTTTGACAGAACATGGGCGTGAGTGTTAGTGCATGGAAGCCAAGACGCCTGATTGCGACGACCGTATTCTCTTGCGCATACACTACTCGACTCCCAGCAGCCACGTTATTCTTTACCACTGCACATCACGACCCATCAGCGACCAACAAAATCAGGTCATGATCTTCCCCAAAGCCATTCGCATGGAACCTCCCACGGGCCAATTCCCATTCCCGCTCAAAAACCCTTTATCCAAGTGGACCGCATCCGCTTCTCCCCGGTCCCTAGCGCCAGAACCCTTGAAACTCAACTGGTGATACCGTAGTACGCACCATGCGATGCAAGCTGGGGCCAAGCAAAGAGGGGTGAACAGCTTCTTTTTTCGCCGAGGTTCCCCTTCTTCCACTCTGTTCTTGTCAAGAAACTTCAAGATGAGCGCTGTACCAGAAGTCACACAGGGCGAGAATGTCCCGTCGCAGGAGATGCTTGCCCCGACGCACTGGGAGGTACGATGCATGAGCATTGCCTTACACGGTGACTTGTTAATTAACCCAATTAGAACACTGAAGCTACCGACAACTCAGACGCCGACTCTGCGGTAGGCGACGACGCTGCTAGTTCCACCGCCAGCATCAACTCCAGCATTCTCGAGTACCGAACCATCAACGGGCGTACATATCACGCCGAGCGAGGCGATGCTCAGTACTGGGCGTCCAACGATAACCAGGCCTCTGAGGCTCTGGACATAATCCACCATACTTCCACGCTGATCATGGACGGCAAGCTCTTCCTCGCTCCCGTCAAAGAGCCCGGCAAAGTCCTCGATATCGGAACTGGCACTGGTATTTGGGCCATGGACTTTGGCGATGAGTTCCCTGAGGCGGAAGTCATCGGTACAGATATCTCGCCCATCCAGCCAACGTGAGTCTCCAGCTTCAACTACAGCCGCACGATCTAACAGCATCTAGCTGGGTGCCCCCGAACGTCAAGTTCGAGATCGAAGACTTCACCCTCGACTGGACGTTCCCTCCTAACTCTGCCGACTTCGTCCACCTCCGATTCCTCTACGGCAGCGTGCCCGATTGGTACACTTTGTATGAGCGCGCATATCAAGTAACCAAGCCCGGCGGCTGGATCGAAACGCACGAAGGCGACCCTATGGGCCGTAGCGACGACGACAGTCTCAAACCTGGCAGCGCCATTGCAGAGTGGGGCAAGTTCTTTCACGAAGGCGGTAAAAAGCTCGGTCGTGTATTCACCCCCCTCCCAGATAACCTGCAGGAGAAGGGTCTCAAAGCCGCTGGTTTCGTGGATATTCAGTCCAAGACGATCAAGGTCCCTGTTGGCGATTGGCCACAGGATGAGCGGCTCAAAGAAATTGGAAGGTTCACGACAATGAGCATTCTGTCCGATGTGGAGGGACACATTTCGTTCATGGCTACGCTGCTTCAGGGCTGGACACAGGAGCAGGTTCATTTGTACTGTGCGCAGCTGAGGAGTGAGTTGAAGTCCAAGAAGCCGGCGCATGCTTACTACCTGCAACGTATTGTTTGGGGACGCAAGCCAGCCGAGGGTGAGACCACGGCGACAGAGTAGTTGATCAGTGTTGGTTCATTAGACGTAAATAGCGTAACAATACTTTTCTCCGGTCCAGCCGTTCAGATATCCAATTTGTTCGTACCCGAAACCTTGCGCTCCATATTCAGATCTTGACCTCTTCCGTTGGCTCAACGTCGTACTCAATCTCGGTTCGGATCACATATTTGGCTCCCTTCCGCACACCGGTACCTTCATGCAGTGTCGCGTTGATCTCGCCATGGGGGAAGATAGCTGCGCCACCCATGACTGGACGAACAGGGTATGCATTCAAGATTCCGTCCCGTGCAGCTGGGAGGAAGTATGTAGTTTCGCCGCCCTCGAAGTCTTGGTTGAGATAGATCAAGAACGTGAACAGTGAGCTCTGCTTCTTCTCGGCCGGCGAGTCGTCGTATACGTATTTGTCGTCCTTCGTAATGCCGCTCGGAGGCCACGCGCCGTCGATGTGTGCTCGGTACTCTGCTCCTGGAACACTGTGATGCGTTAGTGGTGGAATTGGCCCCAGGGATCTGGTAACTTGCTATCGATACACTCGGAAGCGGCGGTTGATGCCCCGAGCCAAGCGCCCATTCATTGACACAGGCACAAATGGTTGGATGCGCGACCATAGCGTGTCGTGGAACGTCTTGTCGACGACCCAGTAGAAGTTGTGCGCCAGAATACTGATATCCCCGTCTTCTCGAAGCGGCGCATCGGGTACGAAATTGACGTATTCACCCGCGGCAATAATAGCCTTGCACTCTTCGGGATAGAGAACATTGGTGGCCACGCTGAGGCCCTGCACAACAGGATGCGGTCGATGTGTCGTCGACGGCGGCGTTGTCGACAGCGGAACGGCCTCGGGTGTCGAGGCGTAAAGGATGGCGTCGTGGTGGTTCGGCGGCTTCCGATCGGGGCCCGGTGTTGTCTCGATGATGCGAATGCTCTTCTTGAGGGACTCGGGCGCCGAAGCTACGAGACTTCCATCCAGGACGGAAGCGTAGACTTGCTCGGTTGGAGTATCGGGACGAAGATCCCAGATCTCCTGGAGGGCAATTGATGAAGGCTGGATGATCGCATTGGGGTTTCGGTCTTCATGGCCGCAAACTCGAAGCACTGCATCAATGACCTTGACGAGTGTCTCTTCCCTCTCAGATCGCTTGACAAGGCCCTGCTGATCGGGGATCGTCGACAGACCACTGATGACATCAAGATCTCGAACCCATCGACAAAGGGCACCAAGCTTGGGCTGTTCACCACGAATCTTCATCTCAGCAAGAAGAATCCGAGCTTCGGTGTATTTCCGATCGGCAAGAGCAGCAGTGACCTGCGCCGTAAGGTTCGCGCCAGCAGCATTGTTCACACCAGTCGTACAAGCTTGTCTAAAGTCGTAAACGGCAACTCTCAGGTCCTTGCACAGCTTTGACTTGATCAAGCCGGGGTACTGGGCGAGCGAATTGAGTGTGTCGATGGTAATCTCGAGTTCTTCTTCGGATACAACGGTATGGAGGTTCTTGGGCTCGAAGTGGGTGGTCGTGCCATCGGGAGGAGGCGTCGGGATCGAAGGGGAGGTCGTCTTTGCGACCTTTCGAGGGTTTTCGGATTGAGCTTGAGCTTGCGCTTGTTTGCGCTTCTTGGACTTTGTCTTGGCCATGATGGTTCGATAATGGATAAGAAGAGTGGGTGGGGATGGAAATTTACGTGGGGGAATTGATGATAGCGAGGGATCGATTGAAGTGGCAAAAACGGTCTGGAACGGCAGAACGATCAGAACGATAAAATGCGGGGCCGTTATCCACCACGACGATGCAGGGTAATCATGAGCATTTGATAGAGTAAATGTATATATGTCTGAACTCATAAGGATATTAATATACAGTAACTGAAAACGGTAAATCCAAGTGTCGAAGGATGGCTCAAAGGTCTCGGAAATACCTTATGGTTTGCTGCAGCACTTCAAAGGTATGCATAAGACGCAACTCCACCGAGTAACTAAAAACTATCCTCACCTACAATTTCTTCTTGGATTGGAAGATTCTTTCTTTGTTTCACTCTTGTGAACCTAGTTCGCTGTCGCAAAAACATCTTGGAAACATATGTGGAGGTAATGGAGCATCTTGACGAAGGTCATAGATATCCCATTTTGTCAATAGCGAGTCTGTCCACCGTAACAATAGAGGAGGACATGGATCAAAAGATGGGAGGCCGGTCTTGCAACATGCAACGTGATGGGGCAAGGACTTCCAGTCTGCTGTTCTGATGACCTCGCGGGACTGTTAGCATGTCGCAGTGGCAGTGACAGTGACCGTGAAAGTGACACAAGATGCATCTGCCTGAACGAAGGCAAGCCAATCAACCGCGAAGAGCGTTCGAGACTTCAGTTAACATCATGGTTTGGTCATTGGACAAGATTCCACTGGCTGTGCAGTCCGTGGAGAGCTAATGACTCTTGTAGTTACCGCCTACAGGGCCGGCCACCTCTCAAAAATCTCAGGTACTTTTTCCTTAAGTCGTCTTGAACAGCGGATGGTTGGGACTCTAATGTCCCGGGGGTTTAGACATAATAATGTAGCTTCATTAACGACTATCAAGACGTCTTTCACCGGGCTGTGGACCCAAGTCAACTTCGGTATTGACAGCTTTCAGGTTGGCCATGAGCCAAATTATGGTGTTTGAGCGTCACTCACCATAAGAAGATCTGGTTTTCAAGTACAAATCATGATTCATAAAATCCAGACTTCAATGCTCGCTTTCCTGCTACCTTCTCCGTGGCGCTTTGTCTTGATCTTTCTTCGCTAGCAAATGGTTGACTCACTCTCCCTGCCAGACATGCTTCATTGTTCGTAAATCAGGGAGAAAAAATCATTACATAAAGTCTGTCAAAGTCATTGATGTCCCAAGCAGCTGCCTCCCCAGCTTCACTCATTCTAGGATTCAGATATCCCTTTGCCCTCTTCATCGTCTTGCTCAATTTCATCCTCGTTCTCGTCGTTCTCATCAACCAATTCATCCTCGAGTTTATCCTCACCGACTTCCTGTTCGCGACGAATAAGAACTTTGACATACTTACTCAGACCGAAATCAGGGCAAGCCCAACAGTGTTCACATATCTTCTCGTCAGTGCAGTCCTCGCAAGAGGCCACGGTGAAAAGCTTCCAAACACTGTAGAGAAATGATAGCATAGCTGAAGGTTCTTCCGGCCAGGCTGGGTACCATCCAAAGTAACAGTCGTCAACAGTCACGTAAGCACCGTCGCAATCGTGGAATACTGTATCCTCATTCACCTCCCAATTCGGCCCCCAACGAGCAGCCTTGTTAAACAGATAGATACAAGGTGCATTGCCACGGCCCTCTCTGCAGCTCTCGAGCCAGACTGTAAACAAGCCTCGAGGTGAATTCTCTCTTTTCAGTTCGTACAAGTCGCTGGGGAACTCGTCATTCCAACTAGAGTCAAACTCAAGGGCAAGATTGAACGAATGCCGGATGACAGTTCTCTGGCCAAAGGGGCACAGAAAGATAAGGCGAGGAGCCTCTAAACTGGATGGCAACAGTGGTAGGCTGAGGTTTTTGATGCAAAATATGTCCCGGGTGGGCATGACCACCAAGGGCGCTGCATGCTCCTTGTTTCGAAGAAAGAGATAAATAGGAGGAGAAGCCTTTTGCTCATGAATTGAATCTTCATCGTCTGATCCCATTCCAGAGAATTTCTCCTCTTCAAGGGGGTTCAGTGACTCGAGGTACGGCGGCAATGGGGGGTATGATTGGTAATCTTCACTCAAGCTATCATCCTATTCGAGAGGGTGAATGTGGTTACTCTCAAGACCACGCCAAAGGTGCAGTCGAAAGTGCGCGGCAATAACTTCTCTCGAATCTCTACATGCTTTCCAGAGACCAGCGTCCCACATGTAGGCAGATCTGTTGGAGCGTCCGACAAACTCCTGGGTTTTGGGCGAGGTCTGGAAATCGGGATGAAGCGCTATCATCTCCATTGGTCTCCCATGTACATTCTCGACTGAAGATAGCTTGCTATTCGTAAGGATTGCCAAGTAGACGTAGTGTAGGCCGGGTTCGTTGGATGCGAAAGGAAAACAAGCAGCTTTCCAGATCTTGAGTCGGAGTTCGGTTGGGAGGTTCGGGAATGGGTGGAAAGTCAGGGAAGACATTTCGTTGGCCGACAGGGCTGGCGTGTCTTCCTTTTGCTTGCGTGTATCACCGTGATCGGGATCTTCGACGATCCTAGGTTGTGCCATGATAGCTGCTCCCTGTTAGATTTATATCTTGGTCTTCTAGAAGATGCCTTACCAGTGCGCTTGCAGAATCTGGGTCGAGTAATCCAGAAGGTATGGTAAAAGGAAGTTAGGTGAAGGGAAAATGCTTCAGAAGTTTGTAGAGTGAAGAAGGCGGAAGAGGAGAAATCTCTGGAGGAGTGGGCTTCTGCTTTATGAACAATAGCATCTAATGTAATGGTTGTGCCGCTGGCAGTGGCAGTACTCACGGTAACGGCGGTAGTGCTTTATGGACAGTGAGGTGACTTACCTGGAGAACAAGATGCTAGTGCGGGGTGCGGGAGTTACAGACAACTAGACTTTTAGGTACTCTCTCTAACAAGGCAGAGTTGAAGAAAGGGAAAGTTGAATGGATATTTGGGCAAAGACATATGTACCAAGTAAATGGAAGTGAAACAAGCTGTTGGTTTCTTGAAGCGTTAACTTAATCTATCTTGCTGAGAAGTTAGTAAGGTTTACAAACTGAACAACTTTGATTCTCACGAGCAGCAGGCGAATAATCCTTCATCAATTCATAACGCTATTAAATCTGCCAATTTTCCATCTTTTTATATCTCTAGTAAAACACCAAGCATCTAACCTCAATACTCTGTCGTCCCTTCGCATCCGCGGGCGTAGCAGGGTCAACAAACGCAGTATGAGGCGTATATCCCGCCAACCCATGTTGACCACCCTCATGAACCTCACTCTTTGAATCAAAGCACTTAATCAACATGACCTCCTCAGGCGTCATGTCCTTAGCGTAGTAAAACTTGTGCTCATCGTTCGGCGCAACAGAATATGTCTCGCCCTTGATTTGATAGCCCTCCGTCGAGCGAAGCGTCGAAGCATCGGGCAGGACTTCTTTTCCACGATCGTCGTCATCGTTGTCTTCGCGCTTGGGGTACAGAAGATCGACCTTGATCATGTCTTCAGGCTTGGTGGTGCGCCAGTCGACGACTGCGAGGGGAAAGTCTGATGCGGGATGGCCGATGGGGCGCCAGACGTTGATGATTTGGTATCGGCCCCTGAGAAGCTCTTCTGTCTCTGAAGGATCCGTGTGTCGTCTTACACGAGCTTCAGCTGCACCAGGGGTTTGATCAACATGAACTTGCTGCACAGGCTGTCTCGGACTAGACTTCTCCCTCCTGCGGATAGTATGATCGAAAATAACCACCTTCTTAATCTCAGGAATCCTCTCTTTGAGCAGCGCTTCAACTTCGCCGTAGTATCCTTTCCTCACAGCCGCATCATCGGTGAATTCAGTTTCTTTGGCGGGAGACTTGAAGACATCGAAGCCGGAAACATCAACGCCGAAACTTGTAATGCTAGCGGCGTTGCGAATATCCACGACATCGCGCTTGTGCTGACTGCGCTCAAAAGAAGTTTGGTCAACGTCGACTTTGGCCCAAGGCTTGACTCTGTTTCCGTTATCATCGAGACTCGATGTCGGATCGATGTAGTTGAAGAGTCCCGTTGTCATTTTTGTGGTTGTGAAGTGGAAAGGGCTGAGTTGAGCGGGGTTGAAGAGCGGTTTGAGAATGGGTCTTGCTCTAAGAAATCGTGGCATGCAGGCTTGGATTTGAAGATGGGGAAATTGAATTGGCAACGGCTGTTTATTATAACCAATTATCGGTACTTCAATTCGGAAACTTGCGTAAAAACTCCGTCTTTTATTTGTTGGTATCCCACTGTCATTCATTTGTCATCGCCATGAAATTTGTCAGCTCGGTTGTGCCGATGACGTTTGCGGGGCTGCGGAAGCGTGCTGTAATACTAACAGATCACGCCACTTTAAAGTGGCGATGGTGCAAGATCTGTTACTGTCTTAACTGGATCAGATTATCAATCTGCCAAGCTCAACGACGTTATTGGAGGCGTTGTCTTCAATAAGCCGCTTCCATCTCTGTTCTTCAACGTTGGTGTGAGCCTTTGACTAATTCCAATTCCCTTTTCTCTCACGCATTTGTGTCAATGCTAATCAGCATCTCGCATGATCATTTGACAAAATTTGACGACAAGTGGCTGCGCCGGACAAGCATTATCCGGACGTGATTGAAAGGCGTATATGACAAGTCCTTGATGTCGCCAATGAACTTGAACGTTAACAGCCTGAGAACCGAGGTCGCCTGTTGCTGGATATGTCGAGCTGTCAGGTTCATCACTCGAAACGGTCGCAGCATACCAGTCAAGATATGAGATTGATCATTACGTCTACCGTCTAGCACGCTTCGCTAAATTATCTAGAAGCAATTTACAAGTACAAGCCAAAGAAACCATTCCTGAATCAAGAACCTCTCAATAAACCTTACTCTTCTGCGGCTCCGTCCAAGCAACCTTGCCAACATGTCTGTCCGACCCCTTGATGAAGGTCAACTTAGGCGACTGCGCCATCTTGGGAGCACCCAGACCAAACAGCATGTTTTGAATGGCAGTGATGCCAATGATGTGCTTGTCAATGAACTTGAACACGCCAGTCTGCCAAGTGGCACTGGAAGTGGCTTGACCCGAGCCCCGGCAAGCTTCGACAACGGGATCCATGCGTGAAGTTTGGTACGACTGAAAGGCGGCCGCGAGTTGAGCGTGAGTTGGGGAGGGTGTTTGCTGGCGAAGGGCGTAGAGCTGGTTGACCAGTGCAACGACGTCGATGAGGCCATTGTTGCAGCCTGCCCCTGTGCTGGGGGTGAACTTGTGTGCCGAGTCGCCTGCGAGAACGACACGACCGCCCCAGCTCCAGTGGTTGACGACACCTTCTTCGAGACTGACGAGGCCAGACTGTGTGCGAGCTTCGAAGGCCTCCTTGAGGGTGAGCCTACCTCCGGGCGCCAGAGGAATGTGTCCCCATCGCTCAACAAGATCAATTTGGTCCTGCTCGGTGTACCGAACACGATCGCGAGTAGGCGCATCCAATTTCTCATAAAGACCCACCACCGAAGAATCCTCACCCGCAAAGAGCTGTGTTGCCGCACCAGGACCGTGAGTTTCACAGGTAGTGCCAGGCTCGATGCCCGCGAACTTGGTAGGCATGCGCAGCCAGAGAGCTCGGAATGTGGTCAGGAAAGGTTTTTCGTCATTGATCTCATCAGAGCCGGCATTTTCAGCAAGGTTTCGCATCTTGTTTCGGACGTAGCTGTGAGCGCCATCTGCTCCGATGACGATGGAACCCTCATAGGATGTTCCGTCATCACAGGAGACTTTGACGCCGGTTTCGCTGGGGATGATGTCGGCGACTTTCTTGTCAGTGAGGATCTGGCTTTTCTGAATGGGAGTGAAAGAGTCGTAGAGGACTTTGGTGAGGTCGTGACGGCTGACTACACGAGGAAAAGTTCCCAAGCTGAATCTGTCAGTCGAGGGTTCGTCAGAATAAGGGGTGAACCCACAGTTTGTTAAACAGGATGAACCAGTACGCGTCGCCGATGTCGCGCCCTTGGTGATCTTGGCGGTTGATCAGACCCAGAGGAGAGCTGACTTGTTCAAGAGGAGCAGCGAGACCGAGTTGATCAAGGGCGCGAAGACCCATGGGGTTGAGGACAAGATTGGAACCAGCGTCAATGACTGCGCTTGAGCGACGTTCGAGAAGAACGAAGTCAATGTTTGCATGGGAGAGAGCATGAGCAGCTGTGAGACCAACTGGACCACCTCCGACGATGATTGCCTTGAAGCGCTGAGCAGGCATGTTTTGGTTGTTTGGTCCTTGGATAGTAAGGGGATCGTGTTACTGAGGGATGAGAGTAAAGGTGATGTTTGTTTGTATGAAATGCTAGTGGGTTGAATGCTTGAGTAGTGAAATGAATATTTCGAAGCGACTGGATACAGATATATATACTATTGTTTCACTGACGCATCTCGCATCTCGCATCTCGCATTGAATTGAGGCTGCAGTCTTATTGAAATGACGCTAGTGAACTGTCAGTGTCTTCGCATTCGGATGCGAGTCGATTGCCAAAAATGGTTTAGTGGATATTCGATGAAAGCTTGACTTTGCGATCATGAGAGATCAAATTGTGATAATATTGAGGTAAAAAAGAGATTGGATCATTCACAGTAGCTATTTTATCTCTTGTTTTCTCCAAAACCTGATATGAATCATCGTAGATTTGTGTAATTCTTCTTTATTTCCACCTAAGGCCAGCCATTTCTATTCTCAATTCGGTGACTGCCTGCCCCCACTGCCCTTCAACATTGAGACTGGCGATGCGAACATGGGCGCTGTGTCTGAATCACCAGCGAGATGACAACAGGCATGAAAATGGAAATAGAGCTCGGAGAAATGCATTACGCACTCGATAATCGCACTCGCAAAGCATTCAAGGGATTTTGTTCTAGCGCCGATTGATTCCGCAGTTATCAACGGCTGGCGATCAAAGAATTTTATGATTGGCTCGCATTTCAAAGTCCACTTCGCATTCGGGAGTCCATCAGCCCTATGACGACACCATTCAGCAGGGCTAAGCGGACTGCTTCAGTGGCATTGGAGGGTAAGCGGGAAGGAAAACTGACATGCGGCCGGGCGCGGGAGAACTACTCATGATCTGTCCTTTGAAGAGGCAAGGTGATGTTCAAGTCAACATTTGTCAAATTGCCACTGTCACTGAGGTGGATGGAAGCGATGGAAATGCGCCGAGTTTGCAGGAGCTCATAGCACTGGAACAACCCAGTTGCAATCACTTGATTTTGAACCAGTGACGCAGCGAGATCAGCCAGACTCTCGTGAACAACAGAAATATGTGATCGATGGTCAACCGTTGCCATGGTGACTCACAGTGCATCTGCTGCATCAATTTTCCTAGAGTTCATGTTCAAGTTTGCACGCTCATTCGAGGCTTGACCTTCTAGCATCTTGCATATCGCCAGGCTTGTTCTTTGAAGGTCATAATCTTTAAACCACTTCTTTTGTAGCGGGACATTTTAGTTCAAGAAGGAAGCCGAGAGACTTGCACCAGATCAAATTCCTGAAATTGTTATCAGGGACTTAAATTTTGCCTTGAGCCTATCCCTTCAATTGTCGAGGACCTCCCGGCCGTACCGTGCCCCACACCACCCCTGTCATCAAGAAGGTACATGAGGGGAACCATACAATGCATCATCAATTATCACCACCTAAATCCTCATACAAACCATTCTCAATTACATAATGACTTCTCAATTGATACCTTCATCACTACCTATAGAGGCAGTTAACCCATATGATAATAGTAGCTTTATTAATGAAGATAATAGCCTTCAAGAGCATAACGGTGATAGCACCTAGAGACCGGTTTTTCTGCCTGCTGAAGACTGAGGCTTTGATTTTCGACCCTTTGAGGTGCCGCGATGAGAACTTCTCATCAATAAGCTGCCCCAGAACCCACTATTACTTTTCTAACACTTTATATCTATTTCCCTAGTCAATAACTAGGTCAAGTACACCAATAACTGGGTCAATAGCCTTATCTAAAGCGGCATTATTAATAGCCAAGAACATAAAATAATAGATTAGTTATGCCTCTATGCCTAGAAGCTAGTTATAGCTATAGAGGTATATATCTAGCTTAGGATCCTTATTTATATGAGAGTCTATAGTGAAATAACAGTAAAAGACTATTAGAAGACCTCTTAGCTAGAGAATTAATAGCCTAAATACTTAATAATTAAGTTTATAACTGATAATTAGTTTTAGCTTCTTTATTATTATATCTATATTTTTAACTATATTAAATTCACTAATAGTAGCAGTAATGACTTTTTTATTGTTTTTTAATATATTAAGTTATAATTTTAATATATTTAACTTATAATAATAAAGCTCTATAAGCTAGATATATATCTTACTATTAATAAAGCTATAATTTAATATATAGAAAGGAATAAGTAAGTTATATATATCCCTAATAAGCCTATTAATATAGATTTTAAGGTATAGATAGCTATTTAGCTAGGCCTCTTTATAAGGTAGATATAGCATTAACTTGGCATAAAATATAGCCTTATTAAAGTTTAAAAAAAGAAGCTAGCACTATAAAGAAAGAAAAGCAAAAGAAATAATAAAGATCTTAATAAGGCTAATAAGGCTAATAAAGTTAAAGAAGTTATCTATATAGCTATAAAAGCTAGAGCTAAGATTATAGCTCTTAACTTAACTTAAAGTATTATTATTGCCTTAATTAACCTACTGTTAATATTAATATATTATATCTTTATAGATAATCTCTTTTTATTACCAGACCTCTTTTACTTCCTTTACCAGTATAGCCATAGTGCAACCAGTATAGCCTAGCCTAACTATAGTATCTATAAAGATCTTACAGAGGCCAAAAAGGCCAAAAAGGCCAATAAGGCAGGGAAGTCAGGGTTTTAATTTAATAAGATTAAGATTATCTTAATAGCTAATAATAAAGTAAAATAATTTAATCTTCTTTTTATTTAGCTGCTAATTAATCTTCTTTTTCCTTAAGTTAATTAAATTACATAAAAGAATAATGCCTTTATATTATTCCTTTTAATTATATTTATTAGCAATAAAATAATTAAGTATTAAAAAAAGAGACTATTAATAAAGACCTTAATAATATAGTTAATATAGTGCTTTTTTAATAATAATTTAATTAAGCTTATATTAATCTTAATTATTATTATTTTTTATAATAATAAAATAAATTATATTAATTAAAATAACTAAAGAAAGTTATATCTTAATTATAATTATCCTCTCTATTAAGGCACTTAGCAGGCTATTACTTAAACCTTCTTACTAAATATAGTCCTTATAAATAGCTTTCTCTTATAGCTATATAGTTAGTTAAATTAAAATTATTATAAAAACTAAAAGAAATAGAGGGAATGCCTCTATAATAAGGTCTTTAAGGCCTTCTATCTATAAAGTTAGTTAAGAAAGCTTTTTTAAGCTGAGGATGAATTTATGCCTATTATATAGTATAAATTTATCTAAAGAGGGAAAAAATCAGAATGCCTTACTTATTAAGGGCTTTAATTAAGGCAGCTAAGGTTAAGAAGCTCAAGGAAGCCATTAGCGCTAGGCAGTTGCAATAAAAGGAGATATTAATTAATTTAGGGGTATAAGCAGTATAATATAGCAATTTATAACTCGAGAGATTGCTGGTACTTCTATTATAGGCTAAAATAGGTAGGGGATTAGGTACCTTTAATCTGATGCATTTTAATTGGCTGCTCCCCCCTGCTGTGACCTGGCGGGAGGTCCTCAACAATTGAAGGGATAAATATAAAAAGTATTTAGTAATATTCTTTAATATAATTAATAGCTACTGCTAATAAATAGGTCTTCTCTATACTAGGAATTCCTTAAAGCTAAATATATATTATATTATTACTATTAAGGTCTATTTATTTCTTAAACTCTCTATCCTTTAATAACTATATTATGCAGCTAGAGATATATTTATTGTGAAAATAATCTAGATAACTGTTATATAAGTCTGGTAATACTTAAGATCTAAGGGAATAAAATCTTTAAAGCTATTAGAAAGCTTTAGCTTAGCTTAGCTGTTTAGATATATAAGCTTAAGCTTCCTTTGCTTCTTATATATTGATAAAGGTAATTTTGTTTTTTATTAGAAGTGAGTGTTTCTTGAGATTATTAATAATAGAATTAATCTTCTTTAAGTAATTAGGCTATAGGACTTTAAAAAACTGCTTTTACCCTATATATAAGAGGTTATATTTAGGACTTATTTTTTGCTTAAATTAAGCAAGACTTACTTATTTTCTAAAAGAAGTAAAAGAAAATAGTATAAAGATTAAGTATATCCTTATAATAAAGAGTTAAGGCTAATATAACTATATTGCTGGCATTAAATATCTATGCCATTTTGGCAAAGTATAGAAAGATATAGCTAACCCTTTCTAAAATATTAATAACCTTATTTAAGATAGAGTTAATTTAGCTAGATTAATGCAATATAATCTTAATAAAGCTCTATAATAAAGTTAAAATATTTAGCTTTACTTAAATAAATACTTTAATTATATTGGCATACTTAAAGAGTCTATCTAAAAAAGGCTTAATCTTCACTAGGTGCTAAAGCTTGCCCTGCAGGGCTAGTTTAGATTGAATGTTATTTATAAGCTTATAAACCTCTTTAATAGTTTCTATACTTAGTATTTTGTTATAAATATTTAGACTTTTAACTTTACTTTAGAAAACTTACTGTACTTATTTTAATGCTTATTATGCTGGGTTGCTTATTGATATAGTGGGAATACTGAAATACTTATAATGAATGTAATGGAGAGGGGAGAGAAATATATATTTATAGCGCTAGGTAGGAGAATAGTTAAATAAAAGCCTAAACATAAGCACTGAGAGTATAGCTATATAGTAATGATATATAATTATATCTCAGAGATAACCAATATGCATATAATAGCTCTAAGTAGGCAAATTGAATCCTTGCATTTATGGTCTTAAAACTACAGCTACTCTATCTTTGCTTTACTTACTTTATCTTAATATTAATTAAAGAATAATTATACTTTTATCATTATGACTATATATTGGCTAAAAATAGGCTATTTTAGGCATAAGATAAGATAATACATTATACTGTATTAAGCTCTCAGCTAGAATTAATCGCTCTATTATTCTTCTCACTTTTTATTAACTCTCATTCTTATACCTCAGAATCACATTACAGCCATACTTATACCAAATTCCAAGAGGCTAAGTATAATCCTAAATAATTCTAGAGAGAAGAAAAGAGTAAAGCAGTCTAATAATAATAAAGGCATTGCAGTATAGGAGGGCTTTATTATGCAAATGCCTAAGCTAAGCCACATTAAAGCCAACTCTCTGGTATTAAATATATTATCTTTACTATTACTAGAGATATTAGATAGCTATTGCCAGCTGCTGAATTTACGATATGCTGACTCTAAGTACCAGGCTGAAACAGCACAGCCTGACATTACAGCCAATAGTATAGCGAGAGCTTTAACTCCGCCAAAGGCATACAATATATGCTTTAGAATGGTAATACATGCCTGCCTGCTTTCCACCTAAGACCAGGATATTTAACTATTTCTAGTTAATAATTAAGGCCATATATACACAAAGTGATCTTCTGGCTTAAGAATGTATACCTATTATGCTTAATTTTAAGGGTAGATTACTGAGGGTGCAGAAAGAAAACTCAAACCGATGAATCGCTGTGGTAATATTTAACGCTCTCTTTTGACTTATTAATAAACTTGCTGCCACTATAATGGCAAATATATATAGGAAAAAGCTGCCAACTATCTATATATCTAAGAAAAAAGAATAAACAGTATTAGAAATAGATAGCATTAAGTTCTATTTATTGCAGATTATTATATATAGTTTCTTTTTATAAAAAGATAAAATATTAGCCATTTTTATATAAAATAAACTATTTCTTTAGCATTTAGGAAAGACTGAATTTAATAGAAATGTTAAGTACTTAGATCCTTATTACCTTCTGCCTCTAGGGCAAAATATGCTAAAGGTAGAAAAACTCACTATATATACATACTGTCTGAGATAGTTATTATATTCCCAAGAGCTACAGACTTTAATGCCTAAGCATAAATAAAGCCAAATTCTATAGATATTTAATACAATATATTAGCCTATTAGTAACTTAAAGACAATTAAGATAAGTCCTAAATTGGTTATAAGGCTAAAGAGGTAGAGCAGAATATCTAGGGCATAAAAGTCTAATTAGAGCTTAAGATATATGAGGCATTTACTAATAGATTTTTTATAGGCATTAAGTTAAAGCTCTTATTATAATAATAGAGAAAGAAGTAAATATCTATAAGAATGCATAATTCCTAGCTATATAGATACTATATAAATCTCTAAGGGGGGATATTAAGTAAATTAAAGACTTTAACTTATTATTAGTTTTCTATATAATATATAATCTATATAGATATTAAAACATTATAATTAAAATATTTAAGATATTTTGGCCTTTATTTATTAATGGCAAAATACTTATAAATATATTATAGAAACTTCTATTATATTTATAGATTTAGCTATATTAAAACCTCTATAGAATAACGTAGTTGATAAGCAAGTTGGCCAGTATACTGTGCAGCTAATAATAGCTT
>NJCR01000141.1:37942-54299 GCA_002234235.1 Fusarium hostae
TTTTAAGGTGAAAAGTATACTGACCCACTTGCTTGTCTGGCCAACTTGCTTATCAACTACGTTATAGAACTTAAAAAGACCCTCTTAATGCTCTTACTTATTTACTACTTTTTTAATATAAAGAAGAAATATTTTAATAAAGTTTATAATTAGCCTAAAGCTATTTTTATTATAACTTTAAAGTTAAATAAGTCTTAATAGACTATATAGTAAAGATATAATATTTACTTTATATAGCTATTTACTTTTAAAAGAAATAAATTAAAATATAAATTAATTTTCCTTAATTATTTTAATAATAAGAAATATAAAATATATTAACTTAAAGGTAATAACTAAAGTTATATCTATATTAATAAAATTTAATAGCTTATATATTATCATTTTAAGTAATATAAAACTTAAATAAAAATTAAAAGTTAAAATATTATATTAATAATATATAAAATATTATAGTTTAATAAAGTTAAGAAATCTCTACTCTTTAAGTATAATTAAGCTAAAATAATACTTAATAAAGATAGTTATATATTCTAGCTATTTAAGCCTAAAACCTTTATTATTAAGGCTAATACTTACTATTAATGCATAAGATTAAAAATAGCTTATTCTAGATATTTATACTTATTAATAAGCTATAGATATAATCTTATTAATGCCTTACTGAAATGCCAATATAGAACTCTCTAGACGATTTTAGGGCTTTACTAGCATTTATTAAAGTTCCCCCGTTTAAAACTACAGGACATTTTAACCACTATATAATAAATCCAATAAAGAAGAATCGCCAGAAGGGCTTCTTAATGCTGAGAAAGATAGTAGCTACTATCTATCTCCAGAGAACTAAAGCAACCTATAGATATATACTTAATTTACTATAAAAGACAGAATATATAGAGATTATTGATATAGGCCGCAAAGATAGGCGCCTTTATGAGTTCTTTAAGCGTTTTTCATACCTCACTGTAGGGCTCGATAAAATGTCTAAGAAAAAGCCAGCTATAAACATTCTTGTTTTTATCTCTATGCTACGGCTTATATGCAACCACGGCGAAGCCCTCCTTCCTGAGGCTGCTTTGAAGGCCTGGAAAGAGCGAGACTCTAATGTCTTGTCTTGGGAAGTGCTTAAAGCTAATATTAAGCGGTGCATATCTTGTAAATTTGAGATTGAAGAATCAGAGATAACTGCGTCGCTAACAGAAGACTTGCCTTGCGGTCATACTATCTGCGGCAGGTATGCATCAAAATTCCAGAGCTCTACCCGTCTTACTCCATGTCTCAAGTGTGGATTGTCCGCGGAAAGCCAAGCAACACCTGGGGCAAGTCTGTCACTGTCTGAAGCCATGAACGGAAATGCTTCCAAGCCGGTACCCCCACTATCTGCCAAAGTTCAGGCACTTATTAGGAATATTTCCAGAGCAGAGAAGGGACTAGAGGGCAGAGTGAAGCGACCAAAGAGGTATATAGTCTTAGGTTTAGGGCCCTATACCTTTCACTAAATCTGCCAATATAGTATTTAGTTACTGAACTAAAATGCTCAACCTTATTGGTTTTGCGCTTAATAGCTAAGGTTTCCAGTTCCAGAGGATTAATAGGCAGTCATCAATATCACAACGTAAAGTAGCACTAGAGACATTTAGAAGTGACCTTAAGTGTAATGTTATGTTGGTAAGCATAAGAGCAGCTAGAGAAGGGTGCAATCTAGATTACTTTTCCGTGAAACCCCTTGCTGATCGCTATGTAGGATCGACCTCACCTCAGCCAGTACAGTCCACATCGTTGAGCCTCACTGGAACCCTATGGCCGAAGCTCAGGCTGTGGACCGCGTACATCGGATTGGACAACAAAAGGATGTTTATGTCATTAGGTATATTGCCAATGACTCGATAGAACAGGTATTGGCCTATGTTATAGCTAAAGTGGGTAAGGGCTAACTCTATTGTGCAGTATGTGCAGTGGATGTAAAGGGATAAGTAACGACTAATTGCAGAATCTCTTTCAATATCAGAAGAGAAACCTCAAGACGTCAATGAAGTTCGATGGAAGGTAGGTTATTTCTTCTTCTCTATATTTAACTACACTAATATAAGTTTTAGAAACTTATAGAGTATTTAGAATAAGGATTTTAAAGTGTTATTATTAATAAGATTAAAGGTAACAATATAGCTGTATATTAATAACCTTAATATATATATATATATTAAAGTCTATTGTATTATATTAACTTTAAAGAGATATAATATCCTTTAAATTACTTAATCCCTATTGGAATATCTATTCAATTAGTAATATATATTATAAAATACTTTTTGAAGTTTTACTTTATAGGAATAATCAAATAACGCCTCCAACCTTCTAATGTAAGGAACAAATTATACCCAGAGTCAAAAGAATGCTAGGCTTCCATGTATTCCCATTTTCCCATTGTCCCTCACAGCTAGCAAGATCAAATCAAGACAACAAGATGATCTTACTACCCATCCTCAGACCTCTCTCCATGCCACCTTCAGCATACGTTGCGGGAACGCTGATTCTGACTCTTCTCTATTCCTCAAGCAGGTTCGCGAACAAAACAAGAAATGCACAAAGAACAAGGAAGCCCTAAAACTCATCATACAGGTCCGAAAGTCGGTCGCCATACGGGGCAAGTGTTGGAAGGAGCTGTTCCAAGACATGAGGCATGAGACCGATGACGACATTGACAAGGAAGCCTGCTCTAGGTTTATACCGCTCGGCGACTTCCACGAGAATGATAGAGATGATTTGACGAAGAAATGGCCTATCCATACCGGTAATAATGCAGTAGAGATTAAGAAGCAGGAAATGAATAGGCATAATCAAGATGTAGGGAAGTCCTCGTAGGGGCCTCAGTGCACTAAAGAGGGGTTGGAAGATATAGTCCCAGCAATCTTCCGCAAGGGAGGCATAAGCTTAGACATCTGGGTCGTTCAGGTAGGCATCTTCAGCATCCGCGTCATACTCGTCGACAGCAGGTGGGAGAGCGACAGGTGGTGCGTCATTGTCTGTCGGAGGCTCCCGATGCGTAAAGGTAGAGTCATAAAGTCCTAGAGATGTTAGATTGCCTCGACTGGACATTTAGAAAGGCACTCACCTGCGGAGTGAATCGCATAGTCTCTCATAAAGCCGTTGCCTTGGCCTCTGTACAGATGATTCATCATGTGGCTGACGTCGTCTGATTGCCGGCCGACCCAAGGTTTGTTACCTGCCTTGGTTAGATTAGAAGTGTGTGACTGTCGGATTCAGGCACTTACAATGCATGCAACGGCCGTTGTTTTCCATGTTGTGCGATGTTACCGTTGAATGTTGTAGTAGTAGGAAGGGAATGAAAGATGGGATTGCCCCAAGAAGTGAGTTTATATGCATTCAAGAGAAGAAAGGCCGATATTACGTGATATGTGGTATTTCATCGTGCATAGCCTCTGCCTGCAACGTTCTTTGTTCTCAGGTGTTGCAGAAGTTGGTGACGACGCGGAGGGCGGTGAATACCACTGCTGCAAACTTCTCTTTGTTTCAATGAAGATGGCTTATTTATCCCAGCAGTTTTGATGTAGCTGGACCGCATGTCTAGTTGAAATAACGTAGGATTGGGAGGCCATAGCGCGAATCGACATGTCAAGTCAGAGTGACCGGATTCAGAACCACGGTTAATATTTCTACTTGTCGGGGTTTTTCAATCTCACTCTAAAGCTGCATTTTTGAATTGAATGTTGATGTCGCTTTTTCTTTGACTTAATTTACCGTGAAAAATAAGCATCTGTTTGGACTGTTGATGTTTGTTCCATAAAGTCAGTCAACATCACAACACCACAGAAGCAATTATCCAGTCTCAGCTTGGGGTGCCGCCTCCACAAAACTCTCTGCAGACAATGCGCTGATCTATCACCGGCCGCTTATCCAATCAAAGAGACTTGTGAGGCGGAAGAAACTGCAGCAATAAAAGAAGCGCAAAATCAGCTTTGTGTTGGGTACATCGTTCTTCATTCATGCTAAATGTGTTACATGAATAAGCTATCCATGCGAAGATTACGAGAAAGGAGATTTGGAATCAATGGTAGTCGCGCCGGCGTGCAAAACAGATGGCGCATCGCCGTCTTATCTTTCATGCTGTCGATATTCTCTCTAGTTGAAGATGAATTACAAGATATGCAGTTGAGCAAACAGATCTTATATAACGTTGGGGATCAGTGACGCTTGATCTGATGTCCCCTTTTGTCATCTGGCTACCCTGGAGTGACAAACTGACTGAGCTGGGGATTTTTGTGTTGACGATGGTCTTGAACACAGCCCCACCAGGTTTTGCCAAAATGGTACGTACCTTGCGCTCAGCGGCTTGGATACAGCTGCCCTAGGCATCAAATTGTGCAGGACGGATACCCTAGATTAAGCGCAGGTAACTAATTCACACTTTGCTAGAATACTTCAATATGATCCAAAAGTGCAAGTAAAAAGTCCCAAAAGTTGGTTGAATATCATAAGATTAAATAAACTCATCACGGTCGTGCTGCTTCCTTCCAATACCGGTATTCGAACAGACGAACTTCAGATCGCGCTGTAAAATAATCCAAGTTTGCGGTCAGCTAGACATACACTAAGTCAGATATGTACTAGCGCATTTCCGTATCGATGGCACTCATTCTGTGCAGCGACGTTTCATCTCCATGTTCGCAGATCAATCAATCCATCCCATGCACAGTCGGCCACATAAAAAAAGTGTCGGGCATGAGATTAAACCCTGTAAGCAAGTTGGAAACAAGAGAGTTCGGAATATAGATTAGTAATACAAATGAGAAAGAAGTGTTCAATAATAATAATTAAGCAAATATTTTGCCTCAAGAGCAAAGGGCCACTGCAGATCATGGGTAGGTAGATACAAGGCGTGCGTTTGATACAACGCGTGTTACTACACTGAACAACCAAGACATCAACCACAAGTAGCTCTGATCCATCAAGTTGACACATCCCCCCGTCTTCCTCTCAAATCCCATCACCAGCCGCCATTCAATCAACACTCATTTCCAGCCAGAAACAGCAGGCTTATAGCCCACTCCTGAAGGACCTCCAGATGTATTAGTCTTTGACATGGAATTTAGGTCATCGTCTATCAAACTTACCGCGGTGCTTCCGTTTATGGTTTGGTTTGCGGGTGGAAGGCTTTCTTCGCTGTCTTTCCTTTCGTCTACGATTGACACTTGCTTCGTATCCCTAGGATTTGTGATGTTTTCGGAGTCTGTACTCGAACCCAACGTCATCTGGGTGAAAGGTAGGAAGTGGCATTTTGTACATGTTCAATAGTCGTCTGCAAGGTTAAAGGTTAAAGGTTAAAGGTTGAAGGACAGAGGATGCGAATGATCTTTTTATATTGTGAAATCTCTTTGCATCTAGAATCTTGCTGTTATTGATTAGAGAACTGATAGTCAAGCGGTGAAGTCAAATCCTGCAGTTGAACAATGGCGGAAGCATCAGAGAGGCCAAACTGCACAAGGTTGAAGGACAGACGACACAAGGGATACTTGTACATTGCCAAAACTCTTTGAATCCAGTGTCTCGCTGTTAGCGAATGTGAGAGCGATAGCCAGGCGGTGAATTAAGAATCTGCAGCTGAACAATGGCGAAAGCTTCAAAGAGGTCAAGCTGCAGACAACCACAAAGGATACCATGCTTTAGATGAGTGTCATAACTGCAAGACAAAGACAGCTCCTGTGCGTATCCAGGAAATTAGTCACTGATCCATGGTAGGTTCTTGGTCAGACAGGAGGTCCTTTCAATCAAGGCCTCGCAGCCTGAGCGGCCGGAATCGATTTCATTTCTATCTTATATACCTCAGACTGATGTTGTTGAAGTTGCTCTTGTCCCGGCTTTCTTCTACGAACTTCAATATCATTGCATAAACAGATCCATTACAAGACCTCCATTTCACCAAATACAAGTCGACTGTATCGTCGGTCTTAGACCCAACATCCCATCATGACTCTCACCGTCGGCAATGACACTAACTACGATTAGAGACCAGATCCTGTTGCCGAAACTCTTCTTCCATCACCAATCTATGGTTATATTTCTTCTCCTTCTAGCATCAAGACAAGTGGAGAAACTAAGACTCCGGAGCCTCTCGATGCAAAGCAGTCATCTCCGGAAGCTGGAACTGACGTCATTGCATCTTGTGATCACCTCGAAGCATTGGAACTCAGATTCTAAGACCTAGAACTGCAGTTTAGACTCTCCCAACTACAGTGTTGGAGAAACACGGTATACTCCCCTTCCTATTCGCTCAAGTCTATTAACTAATCTGCTAAAGCGTGAAATGAATCGCCATAAGCACCTCAACCCTATGCCGAATAATCGCAACGGTGCCGCTACTGTGGCCATGCGCTCCCGTATTTCGGTCAAAATTGAGGCACCAAAGCATGAGGGTCCTCCAATATTGGCAAGCATGTCAAACAACCTGAGCCAAAGCTGACACCTGGCTGTAATCAATCATGATAATACTGCAACGCAATTCAACAGAACAACCAATTCGTTCTCCTACCTTTTTGCCAACCATTAACAGCTAAGGCAATCATGTTGCTCGTCTCTGGAGTCGTTATCCTTGTCAATAAGTATTGGTCTCGAGCAAAAGGGTGCGATGACAGTTGCGCCAGTGGAACACAGATTTGACGTAAATGATTCAAGGCTGAGAAGGCTGTCCCGGGGGAATCCAGCGACCATCAGTGGGCTCACGCATCAACCTCAACAGCGTCGAGTCGCACAGAAAATCGTCGGTGTTACCCTTGGGCCTCCAGCAACCCTTCCAACAACGCCATATGGCTTAGGTCAATGGAATATGGCATGCTGGTCATTGAACAAGTATTCCTGCAATTACAAAATCGTCCAAACCCAGATATCATTCCACCTTGGAAGATGCCAGTGTTGCATGCCACAGCCTTTCTGGGCTAGCACTGCCAACACCTGCTATTTGACTCCCGCGATTGATCGCATCAAGTGTTTGATTGGCCAAGCCTCTGACCCGCTTATGTCATCCGCCAAACCTTTTGACTGTAACCTCTGCAAACACGAAACAACAAAGACCAAAGCCGACTTTGACACTGCTTTGACATCACCTTGACTTTGCATCTCAAGAAGTAAATCACAGGCGCAGACCCAAACAAAGGCGAAATTCTCTGATTGCCGCAACAATGTCAGCTCGACAAGTCAAGTTCCCCACCTTGGAAGAGTAGAGATCCGCCAAGGATGAGGTCCCAATATCTCGGATCGCAGCGCGCAATATTCTGGTCAATCTCAGTAGCGCGCAAATTCGGCAGCTCTGGCTGTACAGTCTCCTGGAAATCGAGGAAGCATCCCAAGATCTCAAGACTGCCGATACCACTCTGCAAAACCTCCAACATCACAAGTTCCCATCGCCCAGAACGATCATCAACCTTCAGCCTTCAAAAGCATAGTCAACCCCCTCATCGCTATCGTCGCGCTCTTCCTCGCTCTTTTTGGCTTTGGCATCAACAATGCGTCACTCGAGGAGGAAACCAAAAGTTCTGTGGCTGTGAAGCAGGTTTTGCTTGAGCGCAAGAAGGCTGAGAAGAGGATCAAACGTGCAGAGGCGCATATGCGTGCTCTTGATCGGCTGGTTGAGGCTCAGCAACTTGATCTGGGTGATAACGGGACTGGAAGTTGGGAGATGGTTGAGGGGTGAAATGATGCATGGACTGTAGCGCGGGATGGAGGTGCTCAGTGGGTGGTTGTTCGATTGATCTCTCGATTGACGGCGTCGGGGCGGACGAAGAAAGATATGAAACAATGTCGGGCTAGTGTAGATATGTCAAGACATATACATCCAAATGGCAAAATACCATTCACTGCATCAAAACCGCGGTTGACCACCAACGCGAGGGAGATCACTGAGCTGAGCTATCAAGTACAAGTCGACCGTGGTTATTTCCTTGATGTTAAATTAAATTGTGATAAAATGAGGAGACAGGTAATGTGAATATGTTAATCTAATTGTATTCCATCTTTTCGGCGGCTTATTTTGGCCCTCTCACTGTAGAAGTGGTGTCCTTCTCACATGATGGTCAACGTTTCCACTCCTGGTGTCACCCCCAACCAAAAGCCAGCGCGTCGCGTCGGTCGCGTCATCGGAGCTCGGCTGGAAACAATTTAGCCACACCTCACGACATGGACCTGCATTAGTCCACACGCTAAAGGTTGCAAGGTATTCGCTGATCTAGCCTGGACATCAGACTCAGACACGGGAAAGTCTGGATCGTGGGTTCTATTTCCAGCGTGCATCCATGGACCACATTCGCACGCAGAACTCCAGACTCGAAGCGCCTGCATCCCAGCGCTCTCTGATTAGTCAGATCAAACTTTCTGCGCGATTCGTTTGGCTTGAAATGGACAACCCGACCGCCAAAACAAGACTCCCTCAATCAAAGCTGGATTCCTTGTCGTGGCAAATCCGCGCCGTGTATAAAACCATGGTAATGTGAGGCGACATATCGCGGCTTTGAGTTTAGACAAAACGGTATCATTGTGGTCGCTAGCAGTTTTTTGGAAAATAGAGCCAACACAGGACGAAATGCTGAATCTTTTGCGTGCCGCACTAACATACAGGGCAGCTTTTTAGACGTCGGTTACATGATATAAACTCACGAAATTAAGTCGCGCGTGTAAGTCTTTTTGGCGTTTTCTAAAGTACATAGCTGCTAGATCAATATTCCAACAGACATTTGACATTTGTAATTAGTCTGGCTCTTCAATCACCGCACCCTGATGACTGCAGCCACTGCGCGTATTGACAGTACCAAAGCTGTCTAGCCTTATTTAGCCTTAATATGCGGAGCAAGTCTGGGAAGCGAGACAGGGAGATCGAAGCCAGAGCCGATAGGGCACTCAACTCCCTTGTATCAATCCCTGTCGCGCCATGTTGTGGGTAGCGTCCTCAAGCATACACTGACAGATGCCAGGCACGGCTTTCTGATAGGTCGCGGAAAGCTTCCATCTGTATCAACCCGAAGATGCGTCATGTCTGCTACCTCAGCCAGCATCTGGATAGAAACATCAAAAATGGGAGACTCACCGCCTTTTTATTTAACCAGCGCCAGGAATTTACCATGGCCCCTTCTCCCTTCCCTAGACTCATCTTTCCAATAACTCCAACTATTTCCTTCTCTCAAAATCGTGTTGGAAGCCATTATGATGCCGCATCCCAGCCTCTCTGAGCTTCGTCCCCGACCTCCATCCTCTCTTCATCCCCAAGCGGAAGGCCATGGTGAACAAGGCTCCAACGGCCCACCGGAGTACAACGGTCTCGATGGTTGGGGACCATCGGGACCAGGAGTCCCGGCCCTGGGGCAACAACCAAGGATGGATCTACTGCTGCCTTTCGAGGTTCGGTCACAACTATGCAATTTGCAACACGCCTATAACACTCTGTATCTTCCGCTGAAGCCGTTCGCGGCAATCAAGGCGATGCTTCGGAGCAATGAGAGGGACGAGAATGTCGCTCCTCCGTTCGTGTTCCGGCCGGAACCTCACGTATTGCATGCCGGATATGACTACCACCGCAAGTCTACCTCATCTTATACTCCAAAACAAGATTGCTAATTGATCCACAGGTACAGATATGCCCCACAACTGCCTCATAGCAGGCTGCAAGCACATCTTCGCCGTCCTCATCTGCGAGCCAAACGATGAAAGCCCTTGGAACTTTCTCGTCACAGAGCTCTACTGAGTCTAAGGCCCCGAGAAGCTCCCCTATAGGATCTTGCCAACCTTCCTCCAGTTCGATTACCGCTCGGAATACCTCGACATCCTCCGACATGAGATTCGGTTCGCAGTCGAGAATTACAATACCATGGTCCTTGGCTGATGGGCGCGGTTGGCAGCGCGGATGGGAGGGAGAGTTTTTGAACTACGTAACGTCGATGCCGCAGTGTCTCAGCTAAAAGAGCAGCTTTTAGACCCGGAAATGTTGGCCGGCTTGTTGAATCAGCGGCTTTCTCCTTTGGGGGAGGGCAGATTTGTGAGGTTGTGGTCGTGAAGGGTGGATGCTATGTGCATATTACTAAGTGGGAGAGAAATGGCAAGGTTACCTTGTTTTGTAGCGTTGCCTGGTCGGTAAACATGAAGGTTTCTGCGTGCTTCTTTGACAGTACATGAGAACATCTTCAAAGTCGTCCCATTAGCGGATACGCTCTGCCGGATGAATAAACATCCAAAAGCGAAAATTGATCTAAATATTACGGGTGCAGGTTAGTTATATAATTTGTCTTGGTTGATGGCGGTGTGGTCATATGCCCGCATTACCAAGGCATACGTTACACATCCAACCTTTTCGCTCTGTATGCTAGTGACTACCTCAAGCAACGAGGCAGCTCAACTTCTCACACCCTCAAAAGCCATCAGGCAGACGAGAGGGTTCGTTTTGCCGGAATTGACTGCTCCTACGAAGGACAAGGTTGGGCTCATCAGGACATGAGTCGTTTCATGCAAGATTCATGCGATCACTTGAAGACATCTGCGAAAGCATTGACTCGCTTGTGCCACTCAATCTGGCTAACGTGGTGAGCTTCATATCATGTATGAGCAGCGTTGGCAGTATCTTCAGGTTCCTAGGTCTGGTCTTGCGACTCTTGATGACTCCCCAAGGATAAGCGTCATCCCGCTCCCTGCGTATGTGATCGAGGTAAGTATGTACCCAATCTACATCTGGATTCTAATAGCCTCGCCCAGGCCGCTGGTGCTTCCCCATTTATGAATAAAATGCAGATTGCAGTCAAGAGCTAGTTCGAGAGTATAGCATGCCCAGATCTGTTGGATATAGTTGAGATCTGTGTCTAGAGAAGGAGGGGAGCCATTGACTCAGCAAATATCTTCAACGACAGTTCTTTCTAACATTGGATCTGATGATACAGAGTGACAGCATCTCCGTCATTGACGCATAGCGAGCAAGCCAAGGCCATTCAGCTCTGCAGCGGGGCGGCTAATCATGCTCCAACCGAAGATGACATGGGAGGTTGAGGGATCATAATCAAGTCATTTATTCTTATAGTAGATACCGTGGCTGTCTTCTTCTCATGTATCATCCTAGCTCGCAACTTACCCGGTTCGTATACCTTGCGAAAGGCAGCTTATCCCTTCCCTGAGCAGCCAGTTACACGCCAGGGTCTCAGATCAGCTTGACCAAGAAACATCACATCTGGGTTCTCACATTTGTTCCCCAGGTGCCTTAACTACCCCACGTTGTCGGGAGTATTTGCGGTGCTCATGTTGCCCTCGTTCATAGTAAGATCACATTAGAACCAGCAGAGAGATAGGATCCTAAGAATTCAGTATCAACTTCGTGACATCTTTCTCGCCCCGAAAGAGAATATCTCTCTCACATCTTCCGCTTTCACTAGTCGGTCATTTAGTTTAGATGCCTTGGGCAAGTTGCCGTCAGGCTTCAATTCTTCTAGTAAAGATCTAGTCCTTCCCTGTAGCTCATGGCTAAGTTGATCACCCAAGACACAGGAGCATTAGATGGCATGACTCTCCGCTGAGGTAATGGCGGTGATTGTTGAAGGACCAGAAACTAAGTCGACAGATGACCAAGGCTTTGATTCTGCAGTGAATACATACAAATGCCGAAGGAGTATTCGGCTGGATTCTTCGTACTTCTTCTGAATGGAAGTTCGGTCCTGCGGCTGAAATACCACTTTTGTAAACACTATCGACCTCGAATAACAGTGGACAAAAATGTGAATCAAATGATACTAAAAGTTATAGCTACCAACCGAAACTCGTAACAGAAACAGGCATAATAAAGGTCAAGTCCTGGGAAACTCTGCGTCCCTTGTATCTGCCATACACAGCCACATGGACTCCCAAATCCGGTCGAGTACTTCTTCCGCAGGTTTGCCATTCCCGGCTCAAGTAATTACCTTCTTATGTTTCACATCAAACAATTACAATATAAATATTAACAATACGCCTAATCAAACGATGAGTCTATTTCCCGCAACACTTTAGCATTTCTTATCTTGCATACTGACAAGTCTATGTATGCTAGTGGCAAGGTCGCGTTTCCGATCGTCGGAGTTGACCCCTCAAGCTATAACATAACGGCCTTAGAAGCGTCCTGGCCGACAATCAAGTCAGCATCAGCACCACCAAAAGACCTGAAGCAGCTGTTATAAATTGCGAAGTATGGAACTGTTGCCAAGGTTAATAATATTCCAGAGCCTAAGAGACCAAGGTAGTAAGTCTCACTGTGTACTTCTGGGGATAGCTTGGTGACCATTGTATAAAAGGGTCTGTGCTAATGATCTTGCCTCATAGTAGGAATGCCTCAACATTATGTCTCTTCTAGTCCTGGCCTCTGACAAGGCGGAGAGCTTCTTGACGAGTACATAGGGCATACTATCTACAGTAAAGATATGTGCTTCTAAACATATCCGACGGCGGGATCAGCAATTATCGGCTTCCTGTTGGTTACATATCAAAACCTGCAGCGACGGTTAAATGCTGAGAGAACTGGTGATGTAGCTCTGCGATCTTCAAAGCCTGGCCGAGTAATACGCCTTCGGCAGCTTGCACATCATGTTTCTTGTTGGAGACGCTGACTGTCACAGGATCCCTTCGTAAGAACACGACTGTAGCGGACAGCTTTGATCTAGTTCGATTAGTTGTGGCATTTGGGAGTGCATTCTCAAGTCATCAAGTGGGTTGCAGAGGCTCCATTTACATGTCCCGACACCAGAACTCCCCACATAGGGTTTTGCCACACAACTCATGAATAATCTTTTGGACCTACGTTTGTTGTTGTCAAGATTTCCTATGCGGTAAATAAGCTGCAAACTTCACTTTTTTAGCGAACCAGCTTTATTTCCCATGATCAAAGTTCACCTGGCACAGTACCTGTATATAAGAGCGGCGTAGGGTAGAGATCCAGTATTGATCCGGCCGGACAACCATTTTGAAGAGAGCGTTTTCATAGACGGGGGCTTGAATGGAGTTCATAATGTACCCAGGCTTATCGCCGGGTGCTAGATGGGCATGTTAACACATAATGAGCCTGTTCCTACTCTGAAGCCGATGAAGGGAGTCATGCGGTTCAATAACGGACAGCCTTGAACATGGAGTTCAACAACATGAGTAGCTCTTAGAGCCGTAATAGCCTTCAAATTGTAAAGGATGCACTTTTTCTCTTTTGAAATTGCAAATGATATCGAGTTTGCATAAGTTCTATCTCCTGAGTCCTGCTCCTGTGAAGCCCCTCCCCAGAGGTTGCTCAACTCTGTCCCGGAAGACACAACGGAATCACAAGCCATAAATACCCTTTTGGGTGACTGGTGCAAGACCTGGAACAAGCCACCGACCGCGGCGAGTGATGGGCCAACAGGAGCCGCTTGCTATTAGGGCAATTCTCTAGCGCATAAACTGCCAAGTGTCTTGAGTGTCGGTACCATAGGTGTCCTTGGAAGCAGATCTAATAGACGAGATATAGAACCTTTTCGAAAGGCTCGGCGTATTTCCAACACATCTCCATCACGCTCTTAAAAACCCGGGAATTGTGGTCCGCTGTTCGAGAAACTCGCGGGATTCCTGTCGAGGCTGCTGTGGGTGCGGGATTCCAGCGCATGGACTTTAGCGATACGCATGTGCTGTTGTCACAGAATATGACGTTGATATCCATTCTCTCCAAATGCTATAACTTATCTCTATCAAGGGGCTCCTAACTCTGATCCTTTCATCCGATACCTGCTTTACCCTCATCTGACGGAAGAATGTCACTGCGTAAGAATATGGTGTCCTGTTGCGTGAATTTCCTTGCTAGACTGCAGATTCGTGGATTGTCGCCGGCTTGGGTGCCTTGCGAGCTTTTCTCATTACTTGTCGAGGATGTAAACCGGCTGCGGCAGCTCGGAGTTATCCTTGCCTTACCAAAGCTTTCGAAATCTTGGTATCTTAAAGTGTGGCATCCCGTACTGCGGCATTCCTAGAATAGCTAGGAGTTCGATACAACCTGGCTTACATGAGTATGTATTGGAGATTGTCACACGCTTCTTAGTTATAACCTGGAGGGCACGCGACTCCTCCACTGCCTGAGAATTGCGAGAGTGATGCTGCTCCTGGAGAGGACCGAGGTGGACTGCTGAAAGCGTAGCAAGTATAGCGAATTAAAGATCAACAAATACCGACTTTGAATTATTTTCATCAATGAAACAGCAAGACGGCAGATGAAGTCGAGTTGATGGAACATTCGGAGCAGCATGTACCGTGAAAAGGCTACCGCCGAGTACCACTGCTGCTTGGTATATACGGAGTATATGACCCAAATCCCCTTAATCTGTGCAGTTGCGAGAAACTGAGTCCGCAATTCTGGTGGCATGGCTGGGCTGCAGAGGTGATGCCGTGTAACTGATAAGAGATTGAAAAGGGTGATGATGGGAGCGTTGCAAGCTCTCACTGTTAATAGAACCTGACGCCGTTTTACCATGGCACTGAAGGCTTTGAATTTGCAAAGACGCTTCTTGGCTCCGGCGCCATGTTTCTCACTATCCAGGTTCTGGAACGACGTCCATGACTCAGGCGCTACACAATTCTGCTATGTTGGACCCTGCACGCTATCTTCTCAACGCTCCACCGCATCCTCATGAGCAAACCTACAAGCTTCAGTGTACCTATGGCGAGAGGGTGAGATCAGGCGCTTGAACCAGGCCCCACGGCCGGTTTAAGAGCCTTAAAATCGTGGACTTCTTTCGTTCGACTGAAGGTATGGTGGACCTCTTTAGTGGAGCTGTGGACCGTATCTTGTAGGCTCTGTTAGACGCCATAGCCTACTTGCGAGCACTGTACTCGGCGATGCAATTGTTCTAGTCAAGTGGGCTTTCCAGACAATAAGCATTTATAGGGTATCAGCATGGCCCGAAAGCGACTGAGGGGGGTTAAGGTAATAATGTTCTCAGAAATGGAGATTTGTACTATCGTACGGAAGGTGAACAGGAGGGAACACCAGATGGAATCGATTCCGGGATATGGTCCGATAGCAGTATGAGAATGTATCAATTGGGGTATCCCAAGTCATCAACGAATTGCAAGTATTCACAAGGCAAACGGCTAAGCCGTCGATGCTCAGAACTATAACTCATACATTGCGCCGCGATCCAGTCATGACGGCTTCCAATCAAGTCCATAGAATTGAGACGTTTTGCTCAGCAACACTAAACAAATGCTCGAACGCTACCATCATGGAAGGTATTGTAGTAGATCACCCGCTATCCGCGAAAGTCGAGGGTAGTAGTCTCTCTGCTGATTCTACCAATATTACATAGGATCCTTATAAGAGTATCATCTTATCGGCACTTAGCAACTAGTGTTATATATCTTAGCCCCTCCTCCGTCGATGATCCTAAGAACACTTTCCTGCCATAGACTTTAAGTTTTGTAAGATAAGAGGGAAACGAAATCCACTGGGGAGAATTTGAGGGTGTATGTATAGAATTATTTATTTTATACGAAAAATAAAATAAATACTACATAAGAGAAAACTAGGCCAAGTAAAACATAAGTATAAAAAGTGGAAAAAAGTAAAATATATAACGTGTTTGATAAGCGAGTGTGACAGATAAGCGGGTGTGCCAAAAATCCCTCAACCTTACATCTAACTATTTAATTAACTAATACCCAACTATTTATTATGTCTTAGTCCTCAACTGAAGCCAGAATCCTCCTTGCACTTCAAGCTCTTCAAAATGACCTAAAGCTATCGATCCGACGCGTGGCATCGACCTATAATGTCTATTGAATGAAGCTCTCGCGACGGCAATAAGGCATTCTTTCAACGCATGATACTACCACAAAATCATAAAATCTATCTGATCTTGAAGAGCAGATAATAGTTCAATTTATCCTTGATCTAGATTCGCGAGGATTCCCCCCGCGACGCGATTTTATAGAAAAAATGGCTAATTCCTTACTCACTGACCGCAATGCATCACCTGTTGGTATACGCTGGGTTTATAACTTCATTCAGCGATAACTAGAGCTTATAATGCATCGATTTCGAAGATATGACTATCAGAGAGCTAAATGCGAAGACCTGACTATTATTCGGGGCTGGTTTCGCCTTGTAGAGAATACGATCGCGAAATATGGTATCTAATTACTCGTGGGTTTGACTAAAAAGGAACCCCACTCATAGAGTGGGCGGCAAAAATCTGGGACAAGGGCAAAAATCTAGGACAGCTGATAGGTTAGAAATAGGTGGGAAATCAGGAAATCTCTGGCTTACACTTCTAATTTTATCGCAATCAATTCGAAATTTCTGCTATGACTCAATTGAAATGTATTGAAGCTGTCG
>NJCR01001413.1:0-12737 GCA_002234235.1 Fusarium hostae
TATTTGATATCATTGAACTGATCGTTTAGTTCTCTATCTTATGACGAAGACCCTGTCTCAATTGAACCTAACTGGCAGTCTACACTTAGCTTGCAGTTGAGAAGTGTTGGAAGATATCGTCTTGTGCAGTCTTTTCTTTGTTGTTGCTCTTTACCTTCAAAATATAAATAAATATATTCTATATATTAAAGTATATACTTATAAATTAATAAGGTTATTATAAGGATTAATAATAATTATAAGGATTTAATATTAATTATAATAAATTAATATTAATTATAGTGAATTAATATTAATTATATAATCTTAGCATTAATTAAGTTTAGTGGGGATATTATAATTAGTGAAAAATGTGGGGTATATATAATGTAATTATTAGGGTTATAATACTGAAGTTCTATAACCTTTCTAAATAAATAATAAGCTCTAAAATAGGGTTATTTTTCTATAATTTTATTTATAAAAGATCTTTATATAATAGGACTTTTATAAGTAGTAAATAGCAATTAGCTAAAGAGAAGAGATAAAGGTTAAATACTTAAGGTTTAAGGTTGCAATAAATAGCCCTACTAGGGGGCTGGGAATAACATCAGAGAACTAGGGCGCGCTGAGATTTGGAACATTTAAAATATTTAATCAAATATCTCAAACAACAAATCCAGTGCCAAAAAGTGCCAAATAAATCAAATATAACCACGGATTTAATTTGTTTGATTTGAGGGCCGCGCTGTCCTTAATGATCTCTCTCTTATCAGCGAAGGTCTGGATGTGCAAGATTGAATAGCCCACCGGCTACCTGCTTCTGAGCTCTCATGATCTCCGCTCACGCGTAGGGTGCCTCGAAGTATAAGTATAAAGATAACCTCAATAGATTTACTTGGCGAGAGGGCAACGAGCGGTTGCAATTATTCGTTCTGTAATCAAAGGAATGAAGCCTACCCCTCCCTACTTGGGCATCTTACGAGTGGCTCATGCAGGGTGTCAGCTGCGGTTCAGGTGGCTTGCTATTTCCCTCCGCTGGCAAGGTCTAGAGCAATAGTTTTCCCCTCAATTGCGGCTGAATGCCTGGCAGCTGAACGAAAAGGCAGTGGACGACACAGGATATGCTTTCAGCCGCAATGCAATGAAAGAGGAGGTAGCTCTAAACGAAGAAGTGTACTCGCCGGCCTTTTTGGTCGGAAAGAATCTTCTCAATCCTCAGTCACGACTGTCTCTACCGCATTCAAACCACCAGCCATTAATTGATAAAATAGCGTGAGAATCCGTTATAGCGACTCTTAGAAGGTACGCTGGGATTAATCCAACAGTGGTTTCACTTAATATTCGTATCCCGGAGAATAAACTTAATCAATTAACTAGGGTAATGTCAGAAATTAGCCCCAACCTTTATCGCCGTCCAGCATAGGGTTCTCAAATCACATCTAACCACGTCTCAGAGGGGGCACATATCTGTAGCCACTCTTATTTGTTGGAAGGTACTTAAGCTGTGTCGTAGCCTGCCATCATAAAGTCCAATGACATCTTCTCGCCGCAAAACCATCGCTTTATGCATACAACTGCCACCCAGTTTTCTGTTACAACCTGTCGAACTTCTGCGAGACTCTTTTATTACCTTCTGTGTCTGAAATCATGACTGGTATTGTTCAGATTCCATTCGGCGGCTTCAAGCTGATTGACTTGGGACAAAGTTTCGGTCTGAGTGCGTATCAGACTCTCTACGGCGATCACACTGAGCCAGTGGGGCTCATCTCTGTAATCCAGGCACTTGGTTTATTGCGGCCATCTGATCGAGCGGTTGATGATTTCAACGAAAAGTGGAAGAGGGGATCTAAACGTTGGAAGATGCGAGAAACTGGAATCGAAGTCGTGAGTGGAAAATCCTCCACGACGAGCGAGATGGCCAAAACTCAGGACGGCGAATCAACCCTAATCGTGCTCTCGTATCTAATTGAGGCTCTTGGTTCGAAATCCGCTGGGGACTTTTCCCGGAAGATCATAGAAGAAACTCCAGCGAGACTAGTTCCTATTAAGCCGCGACGTACCCAAGTCACGAACGTGGTGACTGCCGTCGAATCGCAAACTGCGTGCATCAGCTGGCAAAACGAGATTGACTTCGCCCAACAGGCTGTCTGTGAGAAGCCGCTGGTGTGGACTTCAGAGATGATCATACCATCTGAATCTTTTGATGTCCCTCTGGATGGCCTAAAGGCATTCTATCGAGCACTCTGCGTTATTTCCAGATTTCCGGACGAATATCACTGCACAGTGAATACTGAAGCCAGTCTTGTCAATCTTTTTGTCCTCGCCAACTCGATTTGCGGTCTTAAAGTATGCGTTCTCGCCAAAGGAGAGGTCATATTCGGCAATGCAAAGACAGGAGCCTGGCACGTTCGCTTAGAAAGAACGGAAACTGCAGTTCATGGTCAAACCTCGCACAAGACAGAGATAAAACTTGGTCACAAGCTAGAAGACGCCCAAGATCTACTGGTCATTGACGAAGTCGGACCTCTTCGAGCCAACAGGATTTCGGTTAATGGCATTGCCAAAGCTGCGACTGTTAATCAGGGACTGAGTTCCAAAGAAGGTGAAGAACTAGCTGCTCTTGCAATTGGTGCAGCAACTTCGATCCTTGAGCGTTGGAAACGAGAAGTTGTCGACGAGACTGGTAACGAAGACGCCTCAGATGTTTCAATTGGTCATTCTTCTGAAGGGTCAACTGAGATGTCTGCGGAAAGCTCCGACAGTTTCGAAGACAGGCGCATAGCTCCAGTCAAGGCTCGCGTTACACTTGAGGCAATATCAACCTGGTGGGGCTGTCAATCAAAGATGGCTATGGTCTTGCTACGAGATAGCGAGAAGGTCTTCCCAAAGCAGTCTGGGGGTGCCTCGTGGGCCCAGCTGCAATTCTCGGGGCGAATTATGGGCAGGATAGCCGAATTCGAGGATTTGAGTGAAGAAGAGAAGGTTTGCAAAAGGTTAAGAACAAATCATGCACTGGACCGGCGGGATTTTGCTCGTGTTGTCCATATGCTTACAACTCAACTCCTTCTCCTCACTTTCCTTACTGGAAATAACTCTGCAAAAGATTGTGTCCGCGTCAGGTCAACATGCTTACCCCAAAACTCCACACTGGGACGTGCAATTCGAGCTTTTGAGAGCGTTGATAGAATGGGCCAATCGGACGTGTTGTACAGTTGGTACTACTGGCTCCACGGAAGCCAACCTCCCGAGCCCCGAGCTAATTACTCCTTTGATGTGTTGACCACGGAAGGGTATCTCGTATATCGGAGTCTCCTCTCAGATTTGAATCTCAAGCCAGAGTCCTGCGAAATGATTACTGTTGAGCCTGGTCATATCTTGTCAGAAGATCAAAGGATTCCCGAGATACGCGGTTATGATGACGGCTACTCAATTCAAGAAAGGTCACACTATCATGAGCAATTGAAAGGGCGCGCAAAGTTGAGGCCGAGCGATCATACCGGGAAGTTGCGGCTGAGCTGGCAAGTTGAAGTTGGGGATGATAGCATGGATCTTACTATGAGCCTCAATAGCGAGAAGACGGGCTTTGAGGTCCGCGGATCGGTGTATCAGGTTGCAAAAGAGAGTTGGAAGCTGCATTACGGAGATAGATCTATCGGATGTATTCACGAAGAAGAACGCGTTGGCACACTGGCCGAAGGCGAAACCTTGGATGTGTTCTCAGCTGGAGCCCTGCCAGAGGAGTACAGTTCCCCACAGTGGAAGCCGCTGGTCCTTCTAAGTGCGCATGGTAATGACAGGGGCCAGATAGCGTGCTTAATGAGCGCGGAAGCGGGATGGCACGGAATGGTTAAGAGGGAGGCTTGCCTACGTTGTTGTGTGACATACTGCCTAAAGTTGGGGTTGGACTTCCTAATTGATTAGAGTAGCCTCAGTAGGTAGGCAGAATTAGATGATGACCTGCTACTGTACAAAGGTTTGTCCAAATCCTGCCACCCAAGATAACAGCATGCCCACCATCTTGTCATCCCGCTCTACAAATAATATCATGATATTTTGAATACACAAAAGTCCGCTTGTCTAAGTTTGGCAATTTCTGGGTCAAACCTCAAGGCGTAATCGATATTGAGGCCATCCATCTGCATTTTAACCCTCCCTGCCACGTCAGCTCATTTCTATCAACAAGCATAGTTAAAAATGGTACTGACGGTAATCAAATTTATTATTGCCCTCTCTCATCACACCCGAAAATGAACGTTGTGTTTGTCACTACCAGCAACCCTTCGTTCAGTGGCACCAAACTGCATTTCGTCACTAAATTCATGCTTCGTCAAGATGCTGGATCCTACAGATCCGGGAGCGTATACTATTGGATGAATATGTGCGTTACCAAAGGAATCCATCGCTGCCCAAGTGGTTCTTGATGAGGAGTTCAAAGCAGCAAATGTCCCAGACTCGCGAGATACCAATAGCTATCAATACGGCAGGATCAAAGACCACTATGTGGTCATTGCGATTCTTCCCAATGGATGCGGAAAGGTGAACGCAGGAACTGTGGGGACAAATTTGCTGCGTAGCTTTCCCAATGTCCGTATCGGTCTGATGGTCGGAATCGGGGGCGGGGTGCCGAGCCCGAAAGATATCCGCTTGGGGGATGTTGTGGTGGGTACTCCCCAAGGCAAACAGACCGGCGTTCTCCAGTATGACTTTGGTAAAGCCATACAGGGCGAGGGCTTCAAGCTAACGGGGAGGCTTAACAGCCCTCCTCAAGCTTTACTCACAGCGGTGTCCAATCTCCAAACGGTTCATGGTAGACAGGGGAATGGCCTTAAACAGGCTGTTGAACATCTCTTAGAGAAGAACCCGGGCCTGAAAGAAAGGTTTACGCGACCAGACAGCGATACTGATATCCTCTTCGAAGCAGACTTCATTCATCAAGGCAAAGCCTGCGACTCCTGCGACTCTTGCCTACGGATTGCTGGAAAGGTGAAGAAACGCACACAAAGGGCAGACAAGGACAATGACCTTATCGTTCATTATGGAACTATTGCATCTGGTGATGAGCTGATGAGGGATGCCATTCTACGTGACAGGCTCGCTTCTGACGAGGATGTGCTATGCTTCGAAATGGAAGCAGCAGGTCTGATGAATAGCTTTCCGTGTCTGGTTATTCGTGGCATTTGTGATTATTCCGATTCTCACAAGAACAAAATCTGGCAGGGCTTTGCAGCAATTGCAGCGGCGGCATATGCCAAACAGATAATCTCTCTTCTTGGTCCCGGAACTGTGAAATCACAGGATCCCTTGAAAGAGCAGCTGGCTGAGTGTAGGACTCCTATTCATCTCCCAGAGTTATGGCAACTGAACATTATTTTCTAGTTTCAAGCCAGGTCGCAAGGACCCAGCGCAGTATTCAGGCCATATAAGGTGGTAAATCTGATGCTGACATTCTGGAGTGGCTTTCGGATATAAATGTTGGTGCACACCATGATGATGTATTCAGTCTACGAGTACCAGATACAGGCCAGTGGCTTCTAGAATCTGTCGCCTACCAGGAATGGATCCAAGGCAGCGGACGCGTCCTGTTTTGTCCTGGTATCCCTGGAGCTGGAAAGACTATTCTTACCTCGATCGTGATCAATGACCTCACCGAACAATTCCGAGACAGTACGAAGACTGCAATCGCTTATACCTATTGCAGATTTAAAAGACCAGATACCCAGCAGGTCTCTCGTATTTTAGCAAGTCTCCTGAAACAACTTTGCTATCATCTGCCATCAGTCCCAGATACAGTTAGGGAACTTTTCGAAACACATTTCAGGAAGCGAACACATCCACAGTTGCCCCAAGCCCGAGAGGCTCTTGAGCATGTGGCCCGGTCCTTTTCCAGAGCGTTCATTGTAGTCGACGGATTAGATGAGTGGTCAGAATCGGAGAATGATCAGTCGGACTTGGTAGATGAGCTTTTGCGACTACATGAACGAACAGGAATCAATTTATTCACAACCTCTCGATACATCCCTAACATTTTGGACAAGTTTAGTCAGTATCCTTCTCTCCAAATCTCGTCTCATCAAGACGACATTCGCCTTTATGTCGAACAGAACTTATGGCGAATCTCTAAGCATATCACCATCGACAAGAGCTTGGAGGATCAAATCAAGGCAAGAATCTGCGAAACATCTCAAGGCATGTAAGTAGTCAAGCCATGAATTTATAGAGTTCCTCAAAAGCTGGGCTGTCTCTTTGAACAAAACTCCTTTGGAATACATCACTAACATCAGCACCAGGTTTCTTGTGGCCAAGTTTTATCTCGACTCACTGGTAGCACAGACAAATGTTGCCAGTCTGAAAGCTACTTTAGATGGTTTTAAAATCAAAGCTCAACAAAAGGACCGTGTTGATGTGCTGACAGCGATGTACAATGAGGCCATGCAGAGAGTGATGGCTCAGAAGGAACGATCAAGCTCAGCAATTGACGTGTTGACCTGGATTCATTACAGCGACGAAGAGTTATCGACCAGGGATCTCCAAATTGGTGTGGCCTTACATGATGGTATGACAGAAGTCACCGATGAAAGAATCAGTAAGGTCAACCAGTTAATCTCGGTGTACTGCGGTTTGGTCGTAGTAGATGAAGCAAGCGACAAGATTCGGCTCGCTCAATTCACAACACAGTACTACTTTAACACGAATCACCAGCACTGGCTCAAGAAAGGACATACCAATCTGACAATGAAGTGCCTGCAATATCTCCTGATGCCTAACACCCTCAGACCTTCAAATAAGGAACCCGGTCCTACTGACTCTAATAATCTTTTTGAAGTCATTGTGCGGATAATGAAACTTCCGCTGCGCGGATACGCTCTCATGAACTGGGCAAAGCATGCAAAGCTCTCTGAGACGGAGAACGACGGTAGCAACGAAGCGAAGGCTAGAATGAAGAAGATTAACGGTGCGGCTTATCAATTGCTCTCCCAGCAACCGGACTTTTCTTCACCAATCTTATTTCTCTGCACCCACCACAGTGACCTGTGGGATTGGGAGTGGGAGTGGTCGGGTAATCTGAACTATCCGGTCAGGTTCGATCTCCCTCCTCCTCGCTCAGACGCTAAGAAGTGGGATATCTCCGCCAATGGATTGCACTTAGCTGCGTATTGGGGACTCACCGGCGTGGTGCCCTCCTTAGTGTCCAAGTTTGGAATCTACTCTCGGGACAAGTTCGGTCAGACTGCCCTGTGCTGGGCCTCGAAAAGCGGGCAACTCGGCGTCGTCAAGGACCTACTCGGGAGAACAAATCAATGGAATCCAAGCTACAGAGTGTTTGATCAAAAGATCGCTCTGTTACAGGCAATCAAGGGCAATCATGTTGCCGTAGTAAAGCTTCTCCTGGGTATTAAAGATGATCCCGGTTACGGAGACCAAATTGCTTCGAAGGCTCTCCAAATTTTGAGCATGATATTTTCAAACGGTCCCCGATTTACAAGCCTAGGCGATTGTCTTGTTGAGGCTTGTAAGAAGGGCAACTTGGACATTATTCGAGCGTTTGTTGACCAACATCCCTCTCTGAACTTCACAGATGGCAACTACTCAACTCCTCTGATAGAAGCAGCCAAAGGCGCTTCTCTAGAAACTGTCAAGTTACTTCTTGATCTTGGTGCTTCTCCGGACTTTTGCATTGCCCGTGGCTTTACCCCTTTGATGGAGGCCTCTAGCCAGGGCCGAGTGAACAATGCCCGGTTGCTCTTAGATCGAGGTGCCCAAGTTGACAGAGCAACCCGAAGTGGTCGCACTGCGCTGATGAGAGCAAGCTTCCGGAATGCAGAAGATATTGCAAAGCTACTTGTGGCCCGTGGCGCTGACATAGATGTCAAAGATTTCATGGATCGCACTTCCCTGATGGAAGCAAGCGCGGCTGGCTCTGAGGGTATTGCAAGACTACTCGTCCAGAAAGGGTCTGATGTGAATGCCAAAGACAAGAAAGGTCGGACTTGTCTGATGGAAGCAAGTGGTTCTGGCTCTGAGAGTATTGCTAGACTGCTCATAAAGAAAGGGGCTGATGTGACTGTCAAAGACGAGGAAGGCAATACCGCGCTTCAAATAGCAAGCAAAGGTGGTCACTCAGTCATTATCTCTCTCTTGCTAGAAGACAGAAACACAAGCCCAGAAGGCCATGCGGAAGCCTTATGGGAAGCCAGCAGGAGGGGCAGTGAAGATGCCGTCAAGGTACTTCTTACACATCCAAGAGCATCATTGTTGTGTGGACTACCATTAGAGCGGCACCCTCTCCTAGCGGCAGTTGAGGCAGACAACGATGTTATTGTCGATATGTTATTGAATGCCGGCTTCGAAATTGAAACGAAGTCAAAAGTTGGCGAGACCCCGCTGATTCTCGCTGCGCGGACGGGTCGAGAGAAGATCGGTCGAAGGCTTATCAATGGGGGTGCTGATGTTAATGCACTAGACGACAGTAGCTTGAGTGCATTCTACTGGGCGGGTAGGAACAAGCATGATTGAATTGTGAGCATGTTTCGTGATATGAGCATCAATTACTTGACTCACTCGAAATGGAGGAAAATCAAGCCCTCAGATATCAACAATACTTATGCATAATTAAATAGTCCATGAATCTAAGATTGCTACCTCAAATTGGTTAAACAGAACAACCTTCAAATATCAACAATGAAATAGAACCGCGTTTTTAGTCCACAGCATATCATAGGTTCAGAGGTATGCGCCTACACTGAAGTTCTATTTATTGCTAAACCTGAATACTTGCGACCCCAGTAATTACAAGCTTGCCACTTGACAATTTGGTTAAGGGTGCATGTAAACGATGCCACCTTCAGCTGAGTCCGGCCCAAGATTACTATTCCTGGACAATCAACTTCAAAAAAGAAATATCTGGTTCTGAATTCTGTGTATACTTCTTCGTGGTTGTAATGATGGAATAAGCCAATTGTTTCCTTCTGGATGAGAATTAAAATACTGAAACTTCCGACATGGTCGGTTCGAGGCTGGTACGTCTCCCTCCCCGCCATGTGTTTCATTTACTACTCAGCGCAGTTCGACCCAAGACTTGTTCACATTCTTTCCATCGACTTGTACCATAGCACCTTTGCCCGACCAGTCGGCGAGTTCAACTTCAATCGACTCATGTGGAAGCAGAGTGAAATAGTTCTCCGACCAGGTCAACGGAGTCACATCGTCGCCGCGTTCATCTAACAGGTTGAGCTGGACGAATACCGCGGGGACTGGAGCATTGTTCTCAACCCGAAGCTTCCACTCCCCAGAAGCCTTGCCTTTGGAGGCTGACGCTGTGATGGTCGCTCGATCCATCGTGTTCAGCGCAGTGAAGTTGGCCGACTGCTTGACGTCGACAGAATACCACGACGTGGCGGTCCAGTCTACCACATCCTTCTGTTTGGATAGCCAGTACGCGTTGCGGCTGAGTACCTTCTCGCTATCATCGTCAACCAGGAGCAGGCGAACCACGCCGACATCCTTTATATTTTTGATCGAGCTGCTTATATCGCCAATCTTTTGAGATTTATTGGGCTCTGTGGTGTAGTGAAGCTTCTGGCGAGAGATACGGTTTCCCTTCAAATCCACCAATTCGACATGAACTGAGCGCGGACCGGATTGATCAAGGGACTGGTTGATGATCCAGATAAAGCTCTTAAAGTAATCGAAGGCCACGTGTTCAACTCGATTGGCAATCTTAGTGCCAAAATATGATCCAGCAGGGTGGAGATAGTAGTCAAATTGGTTCCAATGGAGACTCGGCCAGGCGTTGTTCAGCATCCAGTAGATCAGACCAGTGGCCGGATGTGAAGCGCTCCATTGGCTTGTCCAACCCTCGTACTCGGAACGAGTTGCTTCATAGTCCATCATCTGTGCCTTCATCAGGTAGTCGTCTAGAGATGTAGGTTTGCCGTACCGAGCAAACAGCCCCTTGTTGTAGATGGACCGATCGTAGAACTGTGAGGTATTCTGTGACATGTGATAGAGGCCCTTCTTTGGCTTCTTCCACAAGTCCTCCATGTCTTTGTCCGTCAGAAACCTGGTGAGACTTCCTTTAGTAGGCGTTCCGACGCCAGCGCCTTGCTCGCCTCCGAATCCAAAAGAGGATCCAGACCTGTTGTCTGTCGGTTCTCTGTCAAACCAATAGACTGGCGGAACCCAATCATAAGGCCCCTCCATCTTCATTCCAGAGGGGCCAAGAGCCTCTGGATAACCACGCTTCGCAGCCGAAGAGATGACGGGGACTTGCCATCCAGCATCGTGCAAGCCATCGAGGTATATCGCTGTGGCCCGGTCATCAGGCCAGAAGTCGCTGCCCACTAGGAAGGCGATCATACTTGGGTGGGTTTGCATCATGGCCGCCTCGTGCCTCATGGAAGCGTTGGCGGTCTCGTATTCAGCCTTGGACCATTTTTGGGGAGGGTCCTGGGACATGTTGTCGTTGTAGGGCCAAGCCTCCCATCGATCGCAACACTCCCAGCCAGCCATGATCATGATACCGAGTCTGTCAGCAATGTCGTAGAGTTCGGGATGCTCCATCTTCCCTTCCAGGCGGATAGTATTCATGCCCATGTCCAGGACATAGCGTGCTATATGTTCAAAATGCTGGGGGTCCCACCGTAGAAACATGTCGGATGTATAGCCGCCGCCTCTGATCTGGATTGGATAGCCGTTCACCTTAAACAAAGTATCGTTGTACGAATTGAGCCCGGAAGAGACGGTTCGGATGCCAAAATTGGTGCGAGGGCTGATGTCTGAAGTGTCGTGCCCGATATAATAGGTCAGCTGGACTGAGTACAGTGGTTGTTTACCCCAAGCTACTGGCCACCAAACTTGTGGATCTTGGATCTTTGCCGGGAGCTCAACCGTTGTTGATTCCTTGGCCCCGAGGCGAATAGTTTTGGTAAGCACCTTAAGGTGTTTGCCGTCTGGAGTCCTGATGTCGGCTTTGGCGACAAACTTGATTGGCTTTTTGCTCAGGTTCCGGGCCTTAGCTTTGACGGTGACGTCTGCGTGGCGGTTTTTGTTCGGCTTTATGGGTGTATCTATGTCGACAAGCACGCTCACTGGACCCATAAAGACGTCGCCTGTCTGTTTGATAGTGATGTCCCTCCACACTCCAGTGCCATTATCAGGCGGATAAGGGTTCCAATCGACGAACCCGACGGCCAAGTGGTCCTGATAGTTTGTAGGATAGACCTTGACCACAAGTGCATTTTCCTTTCGTGCAAGAGGCGTGATGTCGAACGTATGGCCGCCATAGGAACCTGACTGCGTGACGTTGTCGGCGATTTGCTTGCCATTGAGGAACAAGTCTGCAGCGGGGGTGATTCCATTGGTTTGAAGAAAGTAATGGCGCTTTGATGATTTGTGCCCAGTTGACAAGCTGAATTGATTCCGATACACCCAGGGAGCAGAGAACGGGCTCTGGTCAAAATGGTTAAGGTTATCAGAGTACCAGAGCCCATCAGGACCATCTGTGGCATAGGTGCCTTCGGCCAAGAGACAGGCCATCAAAGTGCATCGGGATACAGGTGCATGATGCCAGGACGAAGTGTCGATGCCTGGCCGAGAAAGGGCTGCAGTATTTTTGGAGACTTTGTGCACTTGTTGAAAGTCCCAATTGGGGATTGCATCCTGTTGTCCTGGGACAGTGGCCAGTGGTTTGTCGTAGATAGCGGCCGCAGCCGTGCCAAAGAGGAATGGCAAGAATGCGATCATTGTACGGCCATTCACCCTATGTTGTTAGACGAATGAATGGTGCGGTTGAGAGATCTCGAAAGCCAACAATACATATACTGCGACACTGATCTATAAAGAATGACAGACGATGCTTCATCTCCACAACTCATGTTTATGTAATTTGCTACGTTACCCCAAGATTGCTACGTTACCGCGAGGCTGAATCCTTCCGCATTGACTTGCCGCCCGATTGAGTTAGACCCAATATAAACTACGAGGCTCCCCACACTACGATTATTGTTTAAGTGCGCCCTATGCCCCGTCGATGGGCCATTATTCGTCCCGCTTTTGCCGGATTACATTTCCAGATTCGACCAGCGCCAGCGCAAACATCACGACACTCTAGGCTAGCTATGGAGTCTCAACGAGGCCCTGCATCTGGAGGCCCCGCTTCCACTTCCGACTCCGGTTTCGACGTTAGGTCCCGCAAGGCTTGTGGTAAGTCGGGGAGCTCAAGATAGTGTCTAGATCAGTGCTAATCGGGTTACATAGTCAGTTGCAGACGACGAAAGGTAACGGAATAGACTCTAATACGTGGCCAAATTGCTGCTGATTCACTGCGTAATCTAGATGAAATGTAGAATCGACAACGGGTTATCCTTATGCCGAAGATGCACCCAATCAGGGGTCCAATGCGTCTTTCTTCCTCGAGCAAACGTAGGTCTTATTCCTCCTATCTCGTCGGCCTACTCCAGTATTAATGACAGAAACGGGCCCGCTGATAAGGGCAGAGGCGGGGTGTTGGGGGGTGGGGTAATTGGTACAGTGAGATATAGGAGCCACAGCCACTAGATCCCTCGCTTGATAATCTTTTCTTTGGAGACCCCCTGCCCTTTTTTTTTTTCACTTAACGTCGGATACGGGGGAACCGGCCACCCCCAGAAACCGGCCACCCGCTTTTTGATCCAACCTCCCAATTAATGATATCTTAAAAAATTCACAACTCCACCAATTCTAATCATATAAACCTATAAAATATACCAATCAATTCA
>NJCR01001414.1:5549-16672 GCA_002234235.1 Fusarium hostae
ACACGATTTCACGGGCCGCTTTTTGCGGGGGATAAGTCGTCACGTGGTCTGAGCGAATTACGACGTAATTGCGGGCACCATCGATAAGCAGACCCCTCTCTGAGGAAGGGAGGGGACAGAGTTCCAGAAAAAAAGATACAATCAAGAACATTAAGGCGCATGCGATCTGTTCAACAATATCAGACACATTTGAAGCTTTACTCGGTAATAATGTTGGTTAGTCTGCCAAGAATATTGGTCTTAATGGTTCCAGAATGCCTTGTGGCGCTCAGCTGAAAAGATGGGCTACGCCCAGCCAATGAGGAAGCAAAAAGAGGGTACATGATTATGCATAATATGAATTTCTTGTAAAATCTGTGGGAGGGAGTACTCCGCACTTTAGGCATCAATCAATCACACATTGCTGCTGCTCATTACCATTTACCTGACAGTTTGATCCTTTTAGCACGCTCAGTGCGACAAATACCCACTTACCTACCTACCTCATTCATGGAACCCACTCCTATCCACTTATGGCCGTCTTCAAGTATCAGCAACTTCGGCCGTACTGGTCGGACTTCGTCCGTCTCATCATCCTAAAGCCAGCAAGCTCGCACAATGCACCCTTGGAATGCCGTATCATAACCTTCTCTCTCTCCGACTTACCTCAGTATGAGGCAGTCAGCTATACATGGGACAATCAAAAGCCCTGCCGACCACTACATGTGAATGGGTCCATCTTGCTAGTGACGCCAAACGTTGAGTCTGCCTTGAGGCATATGCGCAGCCGGATCCTCAACCGTCGTATCTGGATTGATTCGGTATGCATCGACCAGAGCAGCATGCCTGATCGCCTTAATCAAATGGCGAAGATGGACAAAGTATATCAGACAGCTTCACGGGTGATCATTTGGCTTGGAGAGGGTGACGGTGCGACTACTCGAGCTGTGAAGCTGTTGCAGTGGAGATTGCCCATATACAAGCTTGGATTGCACCTACCCTTCTGCAGGTATAGGGCAAAGGCTGCTCTAGCTAGTTTACGAGCTGACTTCCAAGCTGCTCTGGTCAATCCTGCTCCGCCCCCCCAAGTGAACCAGCCCAACGAGTTCTGGGGTTTGCGCAGGGTTATTCACCATAACTGGTTCCGGCGATTGTGGACATTGCAGGAGATCTCATTAGCAAGACGAGCTATTGTCCAATGCGGCCACACCAAGATCTCTTGGCGAGGCATGAGCAACTCTCTTACGTTTGAAGGGGTATTCTTGCAACCACGAGTTCCAACTCCGATGCTGATGGAAGGTGGTTACAATCCAGGCACCCCAACACATCACAGCTCCTTCCTGAGAAGAATGCATCAAATACAGTGTTTACGAGAGTGGGTGCGCAGATCAAGACAACTAAGCCCCTTGCTCCCGGTTCAGCACCAGCCTCCGCTCGCATTTATCATAAACCTCGTCTTGACGGGTATTAGTCCCGAGTGTGAAGCAACTGAGGAACAGGACAGGTTCTTCAGTCTGTTAGGTGTTCACAAAGCCCTTGGGATACGACTATCCCCCGTCTTGCATCTTCGGAATATCCTTTGCCGGTCATTCTCACAAGGGTGTTTAGAGACCTTGCCTTAAAATATAACTCTCTAGAACTTCTTCTATATACTACCGGCGAACCTTGGGCAGCAGACCAGCCTAGTTGGATGCCTAGTCATGCTGATGTACCTTGGAGCTTTGGTCAGTACCATGTGCCTCCGGACAACACGGTTGTCGATAAGTTTCAAATTAACGGGAACGTTCTGAAGCTGACAGGGTGTTTTGTGGACAAAATCGCTTCTGTATCATCCGTGATGATGCACGGAGATGAATCCTGGTTTCAACGATATGCAACTGGTGGGATGATTACAGTGGACTTTCTCGCAAGGGTAAACGACTGGCTGCTCTTCGTAAGAAAAGCAACAGCCTCTCGGAACCTACATCATGAGGAGAAACTGTTTCTATTATTTAAGCTCCTTCTCCATCCCCAGGTTTTACCTTATTATGAGAACGCTGGCTTGATTCATCAACATGCATCGTTCACGTACCACCGTCTTGTCCAGCACTTCCGGTCTTGGCTGGAGAAGGTAGAAGAAATGAACGAAGAGCTTACAAAATGGAACGACTGGATGTTTGACGAAGTTCAGCACTTCGTGTCGAGCGAACATATTAACATCCAGGCCGACTCCCTGCCCATGACAGCGTCAATCGGCTATACTCGCGCTCTTCTCGTTGTCCAGCGTTCGGTTCGGGACTACACTGCTAAAAAAAGTCCTTCTCGTGACGTCACAAGGACACGTGGGTATTGCCCGGGGGTCGGTGCAGCCTGGGGACGAGATCGTCATTGTTCGAGGGATGAAATCGCCGCTTGTGGTGAGAAAAGTTAAACATGACAAATTCGCCCTCTCCTATCGGCTTATGGGACCATGCGATATTCCTTTAATCCCTGGGTCAGAATCTTGGAAAAGAGTGGAAGAGCATCGAAGAGACTTCTATATTATATAACTGTTGCAGGGTAGGCATGATCTTCACGGCCTCAAGCAATAACTGCGTTAGTAATCTAGCTGTACCCGTTGACTCATGCGAGGCGTCCTATCGCACTGAGCGTGCTTAAAGGGTTAAAGTGAATGTGATGAGCAGCAGCAAATGTGTTGATTGATTGTTGTTGTTAGTTGTCTCTCGTGTGGGGGATTCCATTTCGCAGAGTTACTTAAAGCATACAGCTGGATTACTAACGCAGTTGTTTCTTGAGGCCGTGAAGATCATGCCTACCCTGCGACAGTAAATTACAAGCAGTCCTTGGTACAGTAGGGTCACGTGGATTGGGCAATGCAGTTGGCTCGATTTAGCCTCGTCGACCCCGCTTGAAGGACCCTGGTGAAGGACACTCCAGCTCACCACGATATCCTTGACCGAAACACGAACGACAACGGTACTCTATGTCGATGGCGCTAGAAGGACTAGGAATTGCGGCCAACATCATCGCAGTTGTGGACTTATCGGCAAAGGTGATTGGGTGGTGTGCACGATATGCCCAAGATGTCAAACACGCCAAAGAAGACAAAGCGCGGTTATCGCGGGAAGTCACCCGCCTGCATTTAGAGTTACAGAATGCTCGTGATCTACTAAATGGACTGCAAGGTCTGAGACTCAAAGCTTCGCATGCGCTCTTTCTAGCAACGGCAGACAGCGAGTCTCAACTCCGATATCTTGAGAAGTTGCTTGCTTTTAACCAACAGCCGGGCAAGACGCGCTTAGATGCTTTAAAGTGGCCATTTCAAAGCAAGGAAGTTGATATAATTGCCCAAGACCTCCGGCGGTGCACTGAAGCTATCTATTCAACCCTACAAGTTGACCAGACGTCAGTCCCAATACTCTCCGGCATCTGCCTTGTCTCGCTAACGAGGTAGGAACCTAGTTCGATCATTCTTGGTATCGATCAGAGAACGGCTCTCGACCGGATTCCTATTGCCGGGGGGGCTTCTTTCGATTCACACGCCGAGGAACACAATCCGACATGTCTACCAAACACCCGAGTCGAGCTTCTTGACCAGATATCTCAATGGATCGACGATCCCAACGCGAAGACGATATTCTGGCTCAATGGCATGGCGGGAACGGGAAAGTCGACGATTTCCCGCACCATAGCTCGGTCTCGATCTCAGCTCGGCGATCTTGGTGCAAGCTTTTTCTTCAAGAGAGGAGAGACGGACCGAGGACACCTGGCCAAGTTCTTCCCTACGATAGCCCGCCAACTGGCGGCAAACGTTCCAGCCCTGGCAACCCATATCCAGGATGTGATCGATGCCGATTCTGCCATTGTTGGAAAAGCAGTGAGGGAACAGTTTGATAAGCTCATCTGGGGGCCTCTGTCGAGGATGCCGCTGACTTCGCGGAGCTTGCTCCCGCTTGTTTTTGTTATTGATGCCTTGGACGAGTGTGAGCGAGATGCCGATATTCGACTTCTTATCGATCTGCTATCTCGGACACAATCTCCACAACTTCCGTGGCTCCGAATAATTATTACCAGTCGACCAGAACTCCCCATCCGTCTTGGCTTCAGTACTGTCAAAGGCACCTATCAAGATTTGATTCTTCACGAGATACCGGCGTCAATCGTCGGGCACGACATTCGTACCTACCTTGAGCATGAACTTGGAAGAATCCGACACAATTTCAACTTGTACGTGGAAGAAGAACAGAAACTCCCGTCGGATTGGCCTGGGGAATTAAACTTGCAGAGGCTTGTCACAATGGTCGTGCCTCTCTTCATCTTTGCTTCAACCGTTTGCCGGTTCATTGGTGATTGGAGATGCGGTAATCCTAACAAGCAACTCCAAATAGTTCTCAGTCATATGAGTGAAAGCCATGGGTCGAAGCTCGACATGACCTATTCGCCAGCGCTGAAGCAACAGCTAACTGACAGAACTCGACGTGAAAAGGAGGAAATTGTTAAGGAATTCCGGCTTATTGTCGGCAGCATCGTCTGTCTCGCAAGCCCCTTATCCACCCGCGCCTTGGTGGTGATGCTCAACCTCCCACTGGATACCGTGGCGGATAGGCTCAGAATGCTCCATTCGGTTTTGAGCGTTCCAGCGTCGCATGACTTGCCTGTGCGTCTGCTGCATCTGTCGTTCCGGGATTATATTACCGATCCCGGAAACAAGGAGACAAATGAGTTCTGGGTTGATGAGGGTTCAGTGCACCGGGACTTGGCCAAACAATGTCTGCGCATCATGGGCAATGCTCTTGGCGAGAACATTTGCGGTGTACGGTTCCCAGGAACACGTCGCTCTAACATTAGTGCCCAGCAAATTGATGCGTGTCTCTCCTCGGAGCTCCAGTACGCTTGTCTTTATTGGATGCATCACAGAGCCGCCGTTAGTGCTCCACCGGATGACAGCAAGGAAGTCTATGACTTCTTAACTGAACACCTTCTTCATTGGCTTGAAGCGATGAGTCTTATGGGCCGGACAGCAGAAACTCTTGCTATACTCAAATCATCACAAGACTGGTTCAAAGTATGGTCCAAAAACAACATATTTTACCTTTGCTCTTCTAACTTGCAGCAGAACGGACGGGACCAAAACCTTTCGAGTTTCGTGGCCGATGCGGTTCGTTTCGTCCAAATGAACTTTTCAGTGATTGATGAGGCACCTTTACAGATATACTCTTCTGCATTGGTGTTGGCCCCGACGAAAAGTGTCGTCCGAACGACGTTCAACACTCACATTCCAAAATGGATATCTCGTTGGCCACAGGTGAAGGGGAGCTGGGATGCCTGCCTTTCGACGCTGGAGGGCCATTCTGACACAATCGATTCAGTGGTCTTCTCACACGATTCAAAGCTTGTGGCATCAGCTTCTTACGACGACACAATACGGATCTGGAATGTGGAGACTGGCCAATGCGAATACGTCCTTGATGACCATAGCGATGGGGTTAAGTCAGTGGTCTTCTCGCACGATTCAAAGCTTGTGGCATCAGCTTCCCGAGACAACACAGTACGGATCTGGAGTGTGGAGACTGGCCAATGCGAACACGTCCTTGAGGACCATAGCGATGGAGTTAAGTCAGTGGTCTTCTCACACGATTCAAAGCTTGTGGCATCAGCCTCCCGAGACACGACAGTACGGATCTGGAGCGTAAAGACGGGCAAGTGCGAACAAGTCCTTGAGGGTCATAGCGACAAGGTTAAGTCGGTAGCTTTCTCGCACGATTCAAAGCTTGTGGCATCAGCCTCCCGAGATACGACAGTGCGGATCTGGAGCGTAAAGACGGGCAAGTGCGAACAAGTCCTTGAGGGTCATAGCGAATGGGTTAAGTCGGTAGCGTTCTCGCACAATTCAAAGCTTGTGGCATCAGCCTCCCGAGACACGACGGTACGTATCTGGAGTGTTGAGACAGGCCAATGCGAGCAAGCCCTTAAGGGCCATAGATCCAATGTCAGATCGGCGGTCTTCTCACACGATTCAAAGCTTGTGGCATCAGCTTCTTACGACGACACAATACGGATCTGGAATGTGGAGACTGGCCAATGCGAACACGTCCTTGATGACCATAGCGATGGGGTTAAGTCAGTGGTCTTCTCGCACGATTCAAAGCTTGTGGCATCAGCTTCCTACGATAACACAGTACGGAGCTGGAGTGTGGAGACTGGCCAATGCGAACAAGTCCTTGAAGGTCATATCGCCATGGTCTTGTCGGTTGTCTTCTCGCACGACTCAACGCTTGTGGCATCAGCTTCCTACGACCAGATGGTACGGATCTGGAACGTAGAGACGGGCCAGTGCGGACAAGCTCTTGAGGGCCATATCTCGTTAGTTATGTCGGTAGAATTCTCATACGACTTGAAGCTTGTGGCATCAGCCTCCCGGGATCAGACGGTACGGATCTGGAGTGTAGAGACAGGCCAATGCGAGAAAGTCTTGAATGGCCATAGCCACTCAGTCTGGTCGGCCGTCTTCTCACGTTGCTCGAAGCTTGTGGCATCGGGCTCAGCCGACAAGACAGTACGGATCTGGAGCGTAGAGACGGGCCAATGCGAACGAGTCCTTGAGGGCCATAGCTCCTTTGTCTCATCGGTAGTCTTCTCACACGACTCGAAGCTTGTGGCATCAGCCTCTTACGACGAGACTGTACGGATCTGGCGCGTGGAGACGGGCAAGTGCGATCATGTGATTCACCTAGGGCGTGGAACTCGACAACTCTACTTTGAAGCCGGTGATGCTCGCCTCGTCACAGATGCCGGGGTGATTTCTTTGACCCATGAGTCAATGCACTCCGCAGCCTCTCCTACGCCATCTTGTTCTCGTTCCGTTGGGGAACTCAGCATTGATACCAACATTTCTTGGATTTCTTGGTGTGAAAAAGACTTGTTTTGGTTGCCTGCGGATTGTCGTGACGGCAAAACAGCTATCTCGGGTAATAGTGTTGTTATTGGCTGTCGATCGGGAAGACTGGTACTCTTGACATTCTCTTCTTGTGATCTTCGGCGCTTGGTAAAATGAGACGAAATGTATTGTTTCCATGCCATCACTCATATGACTGGAGCTCACGACGTATTGCAAGAACTATCCAAACCGCACATATACAGTAATTTGCATGATAAGCCAGCGGCCCGTACCTGTAACTTCTGCTCTGCTTCAACCTGTCGTATCAACCGCTGGCTCCTCTGATAATCCGCCTCGACTGCGGCCTCCACAGCCTCTTCTTCCTCTGCCTGCTTCCCATCTCGATACCATGCAGTACCATGCAGTACCCACCCACCGGTGACACCCACCTACCGGTAAGCAAAAAAAAAGGATTCCCCATACAAACTGCCATTTTTCAAGCCTCCCACCAAGAGTCACCAAAAATATGAAAAACAAATTGATCCCTACCATCCAGTCGAAATCCGAATGAATCCCAATATCCCCCTGGTCCTTCAACCGTGCGGCCTGCGCGGGTGCGTGTGACAGGTAACTCCCCCGCCCCAGAATTCGAGCCCCCATTCCCTTCCACCCCTCCCACCACGACCACTCCCCCAACAGCCCCTGTCCCTCCAGTTGCCTGGGTTGGGCTAGAAATAGCTCCACCTGCCACTAATGTCCCGGCTAATGTCACGAACTCCTTGTCGGGATCCGGTATCGCCTTTCCCTCCCTGCCCCTACCCAACCGGCCGACTCCCCCCTCTAGACTGGCTACCCCGGAGCCAAGCGAAGCGACCTTCGACCCTTGCGCTTCGAACCTTTCCGATACCACAGAGTACCGCCTCCTTGTCGAGGGGCCTTAGTAACTAATAACTAAATCAACTCTAGTAGAGTTGATTTTATCGACCCACTCTAAACCTAGTAGGGTTAATTATTGCCAGGGTGTAGAGTTGATTTTATATTATTCTACATACAGGAAGGGTAGTGCTGATTAGACCAGGGGTTTATTATAAAACGCGACGCGTCCTGTTGCATAAAGTGCTACTAAGTATTATATACCGCTGAATGGTGTCATTATTAATCAAGGTATTATTTTTATTTACACCATACTATCAGCAACTAAGTCATTATGAAGATCACTATTACGGCTTCTAATTTGCAATCTGAACCATATAGTGCAATTTATCCCTATATTCTTCTCTTAATATACCGCCTTCTCATATATTAGGTTTATAGGTTTGCCTCTATAGCTAATAAGGTTACTACTTAGTTAAAAACACAATATTGCAATATACAGCCAGAGCATCAACAGGAGCTAATAGAAAGAATAAAACAGATCCCAAATATTCTACGTAATTAGGATAAACTATGTAATTTATAATACCTAACAGATATAATTATACCTATTCTATATCTTATGCCACTAAAACTAGACAGTTTGAAATATTATGCGTATAGCCATATTATCCATCGTATTTAGAAGATCTAAAAGCATTATACTAATAAGCATCAATAAATAAACCCAAGAGGCAGGGGAAGACTACCGCCAGATTACCATATATCTGCTTATAAGTCACCATAGGAGGAGGGTATTGCATACCAACGCTTCTTCCCTAGCAGGGCGGGCAGCAGATGGTTCTACGTGGATTCCTAGATACAACTACAAAGAGATATCTATAAAAAAGTGCATATAGATTCGTTCTAATCGCGAGTAGCGCCACAAGAACTCGGCCCGGTCTTATATTCTTATCTAAGTGAGGTAGTAGAACGTGAAAAGAAGTACTAGGAAACAATAAATTAGCCACGTTTGAGTAGCAAAGATATGGACAGTGGCTCCTTTGCGACTATAAGTATCTAGATAGAGAGAACATAATAGCAAGCTATATATAAGGGTATAAGGCGCGATATCTTATAAGCATCGACTCGACTACCTAACCGGCGCGCCTTGGCGATAGACTACTTCTTAGGATAAGGAATCTAAGAAAATTATTTAAATATAATAAGCTCGAGTAAAGCTAAGCAGAAGATATCTTGCATCTTAGGGGCATTAGATATCATAGTAGATCAGTGCGAGAACACGATCCGTCGGATAAGTCGTTTTCTTCTATGCTGGCTAAATAGCATAAGGCTTTAGTATTTCCACGAAAGACCATTTAGTCTAATAGCGGAGAAAAGTACCGAAAGAAAGTACCGGAATGTTCAGAAACGGCTATTAGCCTTTGCCTTTTGAATGCATATGATAACGCCTAGAGTCAAGAGAGAGTATATAAGGTTCTAGTTAAGCGAAGATCTATCCTCTTAACTTCAAGTCATTTAGGAGTATAAGGTCTGGAAATTGTTCGACTAGTTAAGAGGATCCTGGCCTGTAATACAAGGAAGTAGTGACTTCGGCGAAGCCAGGGATGAGCTGCTGCAGGACGAAACCATTTTATTCAATGCATCACAATCTAAGGATTTTAATAATAAGCAAGGTGAAGAAGAAGTCTATAGTAATAACAAAGACAAAGATACTAATTCGATGTTCAGATACGACGAGGTCAACCATGACAACTCCGAGGTTGTAGGCAACCAAGCCGAAGCCAATAAGAACCACCATGCTGATCAAGCTTTAAAGATGCAGGATGAGTCTAATACGGCGATTTTTATTAAGTTTCTTGAACTTTTATACCAGTTATATCTCACCATCAGCACTAAAAGTTTCGCCGAAGGCTAACCAAGCTCTATCCTACTTATGTTCTTCAGTGGAATCCTTGGTTTCTCCCAAGATTACAAGCAGTTCTTACTTGCAAGGCAGTTTTATCCATACCTATCTAGTCTCATTTACATTTAACATCTATTATTAATAGAATGCGCCTTGCTGTTATAAGAGTATTATAGTATTAGGATTCTAGGACATCTATATATAGACTAACTTAACTAGTTAAATTTAATTTAAGAAAAGTATATAATAATAGGCATATAATATCTATTTACTAAAATAGTTAATCTAAGAGACTTTGGCCATAATATCGCATATACCGAACCACCATCCCTCCTATTTAGCTAGAGTAACAATAGAGAAATAATACGCTATAGTGACTTCTAATTAACGATGGACAAATTCCGTCAGGTCCTAGATTATTTTATTTCGCAGGCTGAAGAGATTTGTGGCAAGCTAATGTTTAACCTTAGGCCTAATATTAACCTAGTAACAATAAAGGATAATATGGCTAATTTATTAAGTAGATATTTGTTTATAAAATACCCTGCAAATAACCTTAATAAAGCGTACTTAGACCTGCTTTATTCGGCATATGCTTCTCGGGAAAGTAAACTTAGTAAAGATAGCCGCTAGAGATGGAAATCCATGGACTCATACCTAAAGCAAGTTACGAAGTTAGACGAGATGCTCGCTAGGAGTCTATACACAGCATGTGGTCAAACTCCGCGAGCGCGCGACCTTTTCACCCTAGCATGCAAAAGCGGCCCTTTTACTAGTTATAGCATCTCTATCTAAAATAGATTAATAGGTTATATACTGCAGTATTATAAAGCTAAGCGACAAATGGGCTGAGAGTTTTACGTGGTCTGCTTTCTACTATTATAGCTAGCGCATATTATATATAAATATCTTATTTATATCCGATGCTTTACAGTCCTCTTAAGACGAGAGTAACAAACTTAGGCATATTTATACCATTATAAACGGCTACTGTTCTATAGTAGCGGAAAGCCATAGTGCACTTCTCATCTTATATTAATACTTAAGCAGGCCACTTTAGGTATTTGGAAACACGAGGTTAATATTCAAATCTTCCGATAGATAGCCATTAGCATTACGGAGAAGCACGTTAAAGAGGTGCATTTACCGCTTAATATCTATAATAATATTACCACAGATACTAACCTAAATGCCGTATTTGCCTGGCAAAGCAGACACCATCCCTTACAGCGAGGGATTACCTATAGACTCAATAAGGCATTTCCAAATCGGCTTCAGCCAGCGCTTCTTCGCTCTTATAAGTGGGCATCGACTCATTAGCATAAATTTATTCATCAGCCCAGCAGAGTGTTATCTGCACTACGCAGACAAACTACTTCGCCTTCCAATCTACTGTTAAGTATTACTATGCTGAAAAGAAGTCTTATATAACGTGTTTGATAAGCGAATGCTCCAAACAAGCGAGTGCTCCAAAAATCCCTCATCCTACATCATTTCTATCTGATCAAA
>NJCR01001416.1:0-14695 GCA_002234235.1 Fusarium hostae
AGCGAGTAGTTTTAATTGATTAGATGGTTTATGGTGGTTTTAAAGCGATTTAAAGTCAAGAGGTTGAGATTTTTGTGACACTCGCTTATCTGTGACACTCGCTTATCATACACGTTAGTTAATTAATTATTAATATATTAAATAATATTTAATTACTTTAAATAATAATTAATATATAATATATATTATAAAAAGTCTATTTAAGTAATTATAATAATTTATATTAATAAAATAATTTAAATATAATTTATAAGAGCTATATATCTATAAATTTAATTATTAATATAGTATTTAGCTCTTTTTTTTCCTTAATATAATATAATATAATAAGTATTCTAATTTATATAATATTTATCTCTTTAAATATACCTTTTAATAATAATAATAATACTAACTTCTAAATCTATAAGGATTAAATTGCTACCCCTTCTTACTATTATCCTTCTAACTAGAATAACCAGTTTATCTTATAGCCTACTTAAGCTGCTAATTGCCTACCCTCTAGCTAAGGGACTGGTTAGATTATGCAAGAGGCCACTGGCTTCTTGCCTCCTATCCTTAACCTTATTCTCTATAGCCAAGAGAATGCTAAGGTTGCCTATTTAGTGCATAATATATTTAATGTAAACACTTAGATAGCTTAAAACGCTCCCTTAAGAGTAAATACTAACCTGGCTCTCCTTATGCCTTAGTAGATGCATATAGCATATAACACTACCTTTATCCCTATTGGTAATCCAGTCACTATAGTAATATATCCCTAGGGATATAATGTTGAGGGTAACTGGTATGTAGGCCAGCTTTATAATACTGTTAACTAACGGTTGGCTTGCCTAGTCCTTAATGTTATGCCTTTCTAGATGGTTTAGAGTCTACAGCAATAAGATGCTGTATACTGAGCAGGCCTTCCAGTCCCTGCAATGATGTAGCCTACGCTGGCTGTTGGTATGACTATGTATGCACTAACGCTCTAGGTGGCTCAGTAAAATGGCATATATATTAATACAGTTACTCTATAGGGGCATATTGTGTGGACTTAGTAGGGAAGGCAGTAGAAGGGTTGCTTAATAGTATAATGCCTTATTTGTAGCTCTTGAGAAATATATAATATTGCCTTGCATATAATATCTGCTTATGTATATATAACTGGTTACTATACAGCTGAATTCGGTATATCTGCTGCTATTGAGTTACTTGCTAATGAAATGGGAATTTAATGCCGTAATAGAATGAAAGATATATATTCCAATTGAGCTTTTTTTGCTCGATTTAATGATATATAATATGTATTTGCAATTGACCTGTGTTGCTGATGTGATGATATCTTATTTGCACGGGTACCCGTGCGGGTATGAGTACCCGCAAGAAAAGACTAAATGAGAGGTTTATTTCATTTGACTTTAATGGCCTATGTATACTATATTCGCTTCAAACTAGCATTTGTGTTTTAGGATGCGTTTATGCCCGTGCGACATGCAGCGATGACCTAATAGAATTGACTTCAGCCTATTTATCAATAAGCGATCGGATTTACGGCACACTTTCCTGAACTGCCGATGTATTAGACTTTTACTAGACAGGGAAATAAAGTTATATTACAACAATGCGCAAAGTTATAAAGAGGAAGCTTCTCGTATTACAAGGATATTGAACTCTTGCTAAGAAGAATAGATAGAGAAGGATCCTCAATCCAGGCCTGTCGTCGCTGGTTCACGAACCTTTCAAGACATACATCCCATCCTATAACCTACTGGCAACAGAAACCATTACCTCGTCTCACAGCAATATTAAGTAACAAGAGGTGAATTAAATTCCCACTTATTACAACATCAGTCAGGAGGGAGCTATACTGATAATCGAGCAGCCTTCCGTCAATCATGCTCGCCAAAGCCGTCCTCCTCACCGCGTTCGCATACAACGCATGGGCATCACCCTATGTTGTTACCAATCCGAAAGACCTCAAGAACGACTGGCACAGCAATGACTACACCGCCACTGGCCACAAGGACCAGATGATAAATTGGAAATTCACCATCGAAGGCCACAACGCCGTTCCGGACCCAGGCGACTTTTCAACCGTTTGCAAGGGTGTGCAGGACGGCACTCTGTGCGGTGAACCTTGTACCAAGGCGCCGGCTTTTGTGCCATGCAAGGATGTAGCATATGAGGCGCGCCAGTGGTTCAACGAGTATGGTACTACCGTTGAAGTGCGCCGTACTGCTTTCCCTGACGCTGGGAAGAAGGTTATTATCACTGCTATGGCTAACATTACCGAACAGGACTTGTTAGGCACGGTGCACTATAAGTTGAAGTTTGAAGATTTCCAGAAGCAGTTCATTTCTACACTTGGTCCCCCGTCAGCTTCGACTTAAATTCTTTGTGGATTAGTGTAGTATATATATCTTAGCCTATTATTATATATCTTTCTTTTGACGTACTTCTGGTATATAAATATGCAAGTTAGACCTTGCTCAAATTACTCACCAGCGACAGCAATATGGGATGGCGTGAAGATGATATTGATACAGGCGAACAAACTTGGGGCCCTACTATCGTTGTGACGGCGTACTCCGAGAAGGCCCGACGAAACATTGACTTGGCCATCATGAACCTTGTTGAGACTATCCATCGCTACTTCCTTCGATTCGTTCGGGCTGAGGCATTCGCGACAGAAGCCTTCAAGCGGCTCAGGTTCGACGTCATCGAAGACACAGGCTTGCTGGAGCATGCTTCTGATGACCGGGTCAGAGAGGAGTTCAACGCTCACATCTGTTCTCTCCGATTGTTTCCCGATGACCAGCGCTGGGAAAAGGAACGTCAGGAATTCTTCAACGATAATCTCAATGGACCCGACGGGCCTACACGCTATGGCTTCTGTATTGTACTAGACGAGGGGACTGCTGAGAAACTCTCGGGAATTAATTTCCCCGATAATTTGAACAAGGACAAGGAAGTCTTAAAGGATATCTCCATTAAGTTGTTAGACCGCAATTGGAGATATCCGGAGAGAGCGGAGGATGAATTTGGGTTAGGATCTCGAAGACAGATATATAAAGGGACTGACAAGTGTCCTCTTCTTGACCTACCATTGATTTGCGCAAAGGTATATGAGCATACCGGTCTTGATGAGATTTTCCCCCTGGACCGTTATCGTGATACTCAGTGCTAGGGATATCAAGTTGGTCAGATGGCTTGCCTCGTGAAAGAATTAATTCAGTAGCTAAAGAGTTTATGTTCGTATTGTGCACTATTATAGACAGCTGCGGTAATGTCAGGGACTAGGACATCTGAGGAAAACTAGTTAAGATAAGTTATCTGAAGCTAGCTTAAACTACAACTTCATCAGGTCGGAAGCATCAACGAAAGACACCCTGCTTTGGTCCAGTTCACGCGCGTAACACAACTCCAATGCATTCTTGCCAAACGCGAAGGAAGCTTATGGGTGCAAAGATTGTAAAATCATCCCCTTTCAGGACAGTAAACAGTGCCATCCTTATCATAGCAAGTCTTGCCATCACCAGCACCGCTCTGCCTGGTGCACTAATGCCATTCATGTTAGTAATAATAATTGTCAGCCTAGGAATAAGGATTCATACCGAGCCAACATCACACGACCTATGTTTACAGCATCAGCAGAGTCATAAGTGGATCAAGGAAAATAGGGAACATACAAGTTGGAAAGGGCAATCTTGCAACTAGTGCCATTACATTTCTTTCGCATATTAGCAACCCAACTGTAGTATATCATTGCTGAGACAGCCGAGGACAAGCAGGGAAGCCATAATGTAACATTTTCTCCTAACGTGGCACGATACAGCGCTTCCCTGGATGAAAGTGATGATACTGTTCTCTGATCAACGAAAGCTGAAGGATTGCTGGTTCTGACTTTACAATATTGCGACGCTGTGCCGGGATACAAAAAGCAGCATAGGACAAAATACGTACTGGCCGTCTCTAATTGGTATTCAAGTTATTGATCATCAGACAAACCTACTGTATGTAAATGTAAAACTGGGTAGCGCTAGTGGACCTTTTGAGTCAAATCCTAATGGTCCGATTCGTTAATCAGTAAAGATTTGACTTTTCACTTGATCGCGCTGCCAGTCCAACAAACATAGCCTTTATGATCTACAGTCACTGTCCAAATTCATATAAATATACGGTAGTCGGGTTACATTAGTGACTCAGATCGATAATCACAAACTAAAATTAGTCCAGATCCTCCATGATACGGGCCGCGCACTACTGGATCTACATGGATTTAGTAGATTGCCGAAAGAGCTGGAGGCAATGGACAATATCGTAGCTTGTATAGGCTTCTAGTGATACTGTCAACGGAAAAACTCCGGGCTCTTCAGTCTCAATCCAAATCGAGAACTTTGGTTGCCTCAATAATAAAGGTCCCAAATTGAAAGCTCTAACAAGCACAACGGCAAACAACAAGACAAGATAGAAATCCAAGACCGGTAATTGGTATCCGTGCCGAGGTGGCCAGCCCACCTGCATTGGCTGCAAGTTGGTGGCCTAAGCAGGTGAGACAACGTGCGGCCCGCTCGGTGGTGAACTATGTCACATCCTAGAGCAGTTTAGTCAACTTTGAAGGGCCTTATGACCGATCTGCACTTAAAGGGCTTGGAGATGGAGATGGAGGTGGAGGCGAAAGAGAATGGCTGAATTTGACTTGTTCCGGCCGGTTTTACATATGATAGAGGCGCAGAAAGCTCGTGCCCCTAGCCGCAGGCGCTTGGACGCATACAAGAGTTTCCGGCGACTGCCTTTTCTGTAGCTAGCTGACTTGAGTCGGGATTCATGAATCACCTGATGGGGAAGGGGCTGGCAGAGATGACGGCTGCTGACTCGGCTTTCGTCGTCCTCCAAGATTCCCTATACAGTAGAGGAGGGGAGATCATGAGTTGCTCTAGTAGACAAAAGATGCTGATATAGAATTGTGATATGAAAGAACGAGATCGGAGTTGATAGTATCCTAGCTAACTTCTCTAACTCTGTCTAACAAATTGCTTGTTGTGTGACTTGAAAAGCTTAGATCGATCCAAGAGCTCCCCTGTTGATGACCGGAAGAAGTCTACCTGTAGGTTTTGAGCATCTTGGAACCGAATAGTCGCGTAACTAAAGTCATCTGCATATGCAAATGCATTGGCAGAAGTCTTTTCCCCAACATCACTAAGTCCCTCAATGTTTCCTGCGCCTCCAGCCACGATATACATAGGGGCCTTGGGGTCTTTCAAGCCAGCAGAGTCAACAGTCCCGTTGTAGATGGGGTAAAATCGCTGTGAGTTATGCACATGCCCAAAGACGGCCAAATCAACGCCATACTTGTAGAACAACCCTTCAAACGCTTTTTGGCAAGGCTCGCAACCTTCATCACCAGTAGTGTACCAAGGGCGGTGACCTGCAACAATGACCCAAGGTGTGACTGTACGATCAACTGATGCAAGATCGGCTTCGAGAAATTGAAGTTGTTGATTGGGCCTGCCAAAGGGTCCGCTGTTCAGGTTTGCTGAACCGCCTGGTGCATCTGGTGCGTCGGGAAAGTCGGTCTCGGTGTCAATCATGACGATATGTGCCATACCGTATTCGAAGGAGAACCAGAATGGGGGGTTTGCCAGTTGATTAGCCTTGTTGGCGCTCACTCTCGCCGCGTCGTCGGAAGAGGTTGACGGAAACGCAAGGGGCATCACTTGACCGAATCTGTACATGAAGTCGGTGAAATTCTTTTGACCCTCAGGACAGAGGTTGTTGAGGATGGGGATCTCTTCACATGCTGCTTCATGGTTGCCTGGGCTGACCATGTAAGGCTTTCGGCCAGAGATAGGAGACAGCTGATTGTAGAAAGTTTCAAGAATGGCTTGGTATGCCTCCTCGCCATGAAGCAGATTCTTAGGCTTCAGGAACCAATCATCAGCATATGCCAGATCTCCCGGATGAATGATGAATTCGTAATCGTCGGCTGTTGTCGCAAGGCGGCCGATAGTTGTGTGGTTCAAAGAGGGCTGAACGTTGGGAATAACATCACGCTTCGATTGATCCATGTTAATAGTGAAACCATCCTCTCCGTAAACACCAAGGTCAATGATGGCATTGATGGCGAATGGCGTTTTGTCTCCAGCTGCCCGAGGGCTGAGGAACTGATCAATAACTGAGTTTTGAGACACAATCTTGTAGTAGTACTTCGTTGCTGGAGACAGACTGTCGAGAGTCACAGCGTTGGCCCAGGTACGAGAAGTGGGATATGTCAACGATATGTCAGAGCATGCTTGCTTGTCAAGTTTGTCTTTTGAGAGTCCGTACTGCACGCAAGGTTTCGCTTGCTTAGCATAGGTGTTCCAGCCGATAGTCACACCTACTAGAGGTAAGCCATGAAGATTGTGCTGTGTTAATCTTGGACTTACTGTTTGGTCCATCCAGTGAGAGTCTCTGTTGTACTGGGGTTGATAGATCAGACGGGATGGGCGGAAAGCTGACTTTGGCTAAAGCGCCAGTCGCAAACAAAAACAGACCAGCAATCATATCTTATGTCTGTATCGCCTTGTCCTGAGATCAATTGAAGGCTTCAACTTAAGCTTGTAGGTGCGACGGAATCGTCTATGAAGCGATTATGGTCTTTCATCGTGAAATTTATACTTGTTTCTCTTTGTCTTCATTTGAGATAATTGTGCCGGATAGCCGACTGGATACCTTAGCTTTAGGAAACATCCTGATTGAGAATGTGCTCCGAGGCCGTGTGCATGAAGTCTGTCGGATTTGACTCTCTGCTTGTGAATACCAATCAGCTCGTGGTTATTCATCAGCATTTGATTGGCAGAGCAACTTAGCTTAGTCGGTCACCCAAAAAGGCAGGCAAATGTCTATCATGTAGCTCCACTAAACTGTAACATCACTGTACCGAGGCCTGATAATACCCATTGACAAAAGTTCCAGCTGCCAATTGCAAACGACATACCTGTAGGTTGAATTAGTTGTAAACCAAAAGCTCCTCAGCCATTCCGCCCTCTATACCTTCTGGGTAGAGAGTTTAAGTAAAAAGTTCCGATTTAAGTGGGCTTATGACAGCGTAATATTAATAATTTATTTGTGTACATTATTATTATAATGGTATTGCAAATGGAATCAACCTTGTGTTTACTATGGCTGTCCACTTGAACTTGTTGGGTGGAATGATCTGCTCGGTACAGAGCGCGAGCCACGTTGTAGAAGGTGCGGAGGGTATGAGGAGGTGCTGAGCTTCCAGATTGACCATACTGGGACAAGCTGAGATGACGGACCAAGAAGGTGGTGGGTTACTGGATGTTTCCCGTTTCCCATAATTGCATTCAGAAATAGAAGGTCTGTATCACTGGCCGTTGAAACACGGCAAGAGACTACGAGCACTTGAGTAATCCTTTCTTTGTGTAATAGTCAGGACAGGGGTACTCATACCCGCACGGGTACCCGTGCAAATAAGATATCATCACGTCAGCAACACAGGTCAATTGCAAATACATATTATATATCATTAAATCGAGCAAAAAAAGCTCAATTGGAATATATATCTTTCATTCTGTTATGGCATTAGATTCCCATTTTATTAGCAAGTGACTTAATAGCAGCAGATATGCTGAATTCAGCTGTATAGTAACCAGTTATGCACATATAAGCAGATATTATATATAAGGCAATATTATATATTTCTTAAGAGCTATAAATAAGGCATTATACTATTAAGCAACCCTTCTACTGCCTTTCCTGCCAAGTCTATATAATATGCCTCTATAGAGTGACTGTATTGATATATATGCCATTTTGCTGAGCTATCTAGAGCATTAGTGTATATATAGTTATATTAATAGCCAGTGTAGGCTATATTATTGCAGGGACTGGAGGGCCTGCTTAGTATATAGCATCTTATTGCTGTAGACTCTAAACCGTCCAGAAAGGCATAATATCAGGGACTAGGCAAGCCAATTATTAGTTAATAGCATTATAAAGCTGGCCTATATATCAGTTGCCTTTAACGTTATATCCCTAGGGATATATCACTATAGTGACTGGATTATTGGCAAGGATAAAGGTGATATTATATGCTGTATATATCTGCTGGGGCGTAAGGAGAGCCAGGTTAGTATTTACTCCTAGGGGAGCGTTCTAAGCTATTTAAGTGTTTATATTAAATATATTATGCCCTAAATAGGTAACCTTAGTATTCTCTTGGCTATAGAGAATAAGGTTAGGGATAGGAGGCAAGAAGCCAGTGGCCTCTTATATAATTTAATTAGTCCCTTAGCTAGAGGGTAGGCAATTGGCAGCTTAAGCAGGCTATAAGATAAACTGGTTATTCTAGTTAGAAGGATAATAATAAGAAGGGGTAGCAGTTTAATCCTTATAGATTTAGAAGCTAGTATTATTATTATTATTAAAAAGTATATTTAAAGAGATAAATATTATATAAATTAAAATACTTATTATATTATATTATATTAAGGAAAAAAAAGAGCTAAATACTATATTAATAATTAAATTTATAGATATATAGCTTTTATAAATTATATTTAAGTTACTTTATTAATATAAATTATTATAATTATTTAAGTAGGCTCTTTATAATATATATTATATATTAATTATTATTTAAAGTAATTAAATATTATTTAATATATTAATAATTAATTAACTATATATATTATAATTAAAAAATGCCTTATTATATTGCCTTTATAATATATTAATAATAATAAAGTATTATAAATATAAGCTTAATTTAAAATAAATCTATATATTAATCTAAAAGTATAATAAATATAATAATAAAAATATAATATATTACTTAAAGATAGATTTTTTTCTTCTCTATTTAATAATATAATTATTTCTTTAATTAACTGCCTATAAATTAATTTATTAAGTAACTATTTAATTATTATAATATACTTATTATATTATACTATTTTATACTGCTATAAGTATATAATCTTTAATGCCTCTTTAGTTAATATATAGAGCTTAATGCCTAGCCTGCTAATATACTTATTTATCTTCCTTATTTAAGAAGTTAATATATATATTTATCTTCTCTTTAGTCTAATTATAAAGCTTCCTTCTATTAGAAGCTTTTATATATATATCTATCTCACCTAAGGTATAGGCCTATTAGTAATAAGCCTTTAGGTGCTTTAGGTATAGCTTTATTACCTTCTAATATAGCTTATTAATATAATATCATTAAGGCTGCTATAAATACTATTTCTTGCAGTTTAATATATATTATCTATAAATAGCAAAAGGGCTATTATATCTTTTAGGCTTAATAATAACTATAATACTTATAGCCTAAAGGGCAGCTTAAAGAGAGGTAATTAAGAAAGGCATTAATACTAATATAAAAGTAATTACTTTTATATATATTATTATATAAGTCTCTATTTTAGTTATTATTACTATAGTAGACTATATTATATTAAACTGCAATTAAGGATCTATATAAGGCTTAATAGCTAATTATAATATAGAAAAGAGTAGAGATAGAGTAGGCAATATATTATAATAATAGAGAGGGTATATCTTTAAGTTTATTTAATAATTAATTTAGTAATATAGAGAGCATTATGGCTGCACCTTTAGCTATAATGCCTCTTTAACCCTCTTAAATGCAGAAGACTTTTGCTATATACTTATCAGTAGCAGTATTAATTTATTAATAAGGCAATTAAATACCCTCTAAGGTTTAATAAGAAGTAGAGGAGCTCCTTAGCGTTATAAATGCTAATAAAAGTAAAAGTAAGATAGTTAAAGATAAAGCCTATTTATCAGTAAAGGCTTAAGGGTATAAGTATATAGTAACTTAAAGCTCCTTATAAAGGTCTTTATATATATAGATATATTGCTTTTTAGTTATTTAATTTACTTCTTAACTATAAGTATAGCTTTATAAAAGACTTAATTATTAATAGTATTAAATAATAAATATAATAATTAAATACTTTAAAGAATTAGCTTAATAATATTATTATATATAATATTATTATAAAGGCTTTATAGCTAATTATTTACTGCTTATTTAATATGCCTTTAATACTTAAAGAGATTAACTTAGTTATTAGTGAGATATCTCTTAATAAGGTTATATATCCCTTCTATAGGTAATATAGTTATTTAGCTAAAGTAAGGTATATTCTTTATTTAAGCCTTAATAAATTTCTCTTTATATAAATTAAGTTAAATTATTATAATATACCTAACTTTATTATAATGGCTTAAGGTATATATAACCTTAAACTTTATAAGTCTTTCCTTATAGATAGCTTAAGTCTTTAAGGCTATAATATAATTAAAGCTCTTTTAGAACTTTAACTATTTACTTTACCCTTTAGGATCCTTTAAACTCTTTATAAACTAAGGTTAATAGTAAGCTAAAACTACTTAATTAATATACTAAATATAGAGAAGGTAAATTAGCTTAAAGAAGGCAGCTATATTTATAATTATATTTATATAAGTAAGATATTAATTTATAAGTATAATAGAGAGAAGAGCTATTTTATATACTTTATATATCTCCTAAAGGCAAAAGAGAACCTAAAGATAATTTATTTCTTCCTTACTGCTTATAAAGGTAAATATAATATAGAAACTTTTTCTATAAGTATTAATATTAATAATATTAAGAAGAGGCATTTTATATTTATTTATTTTATATATATAGTTAAGTATTATAACTTTAAGATAGAACTTAATATATATAAGAGACTTTAGATTAATAAAGAATATTATTATAACTTTACTATTTTAATTAAGGCAGAAATAACTTTTAAAGCCTTAATTAATAAGCTTATTTATAAGGGTATATATTAAGCTTTAGCCATTAATAAGGGCTTATTTACCTTATATAATGGCATTATAGATATTCTGCTGTATAATAAGGCTAAATCTATCTATAAGCCTTATATATATTTATATCTCCTTTAGCTTTATACTGACCTCTATAAGTAGCTAGATAGTCTACTCTTAATCCCCCTTTAATTAATAATAAACTAGATATGCCCTTGCCTTATAGCTTAGCTTATAATTATATATATAAGTATAAGGATCTTTATAGTGCTTAACTGCCCATTAAGTCTTATAATTACTCTCTATAGCATTAATTAAGAAAGGGTAACCTATATAGCGAGATAAAGTCTTCTTCTTACTGGCCTGATTGGATCTAAGCCCACCTCTACAATCATATATATAGGTAACTGTAAGAGATTGACTGAGAGTCTTTGCCTTTAAGGATCTCTGTGCAACGAAGGCATAGCCTCGCATACTTGCCTACTCATTGATTGCTTCAGATAACTCAGCCTTAGAGCTAAAAACAGCTTCCAGGGGGAGAGCATCATCAGGGAAGACTTTAAGGGCTTGCTCTATTGCGATTGGGGCAAGTGGAGTGTCAATTGAAGGTAGATTGGGTAATTTAAGGGCGCTGCATTCAGCATAAATGATGAATAAGGCCTTGAGCGGTCAATTGACTTCAATTTGCCTGTATGAGGCATTTTTGAACAATCGGCGTTGCTGACGTGATGATATCTTATTTGNNCCCGTGCGGGTATGGACGGCCTCAGGACAGACACAGTTGACGTAAGCACATTTCAATTCTCAATCAATGGCACAGCGCTGCTGCTAGACAACTGAATTATCCCTCATGGAGAAGCATTATCCAGACTTATTAATAGAGCATACAAACGCCCGAGTGTCCATCAACATACTGCTGCAAGTCTTTTGGGTAGCTGCTTTCATATGCCGGCAATATGAGGATATGTCTTAAGTTCAAATGTGACATCATAAATGTCGACAGTTAATCAAGTAAATGCAGTTCATCTTAAATTATCACCCAGTGCCTGAGCATCAAGCTGCTGGTGATAATTATTGTTGACTGAGCCCATAGGAAAGATGCAACATATTGTGAGGCGAGCTATGACTTGGCTAGCATGTTTTAGCATTGTGCGATAATCAGCGTGTTTTCAACTAGTGGTCTCTTGGCCTTTGCAGATTGTTGACATGCGTTTGGACAATGACCAAGCCATGCGCAAGCTAGACTGGAAATTGCGATGAATATCTTCGCACATGGCATCATGGTCGAGCTGTGTATATTGCCTAAAAATGGGAGACTTGCGGCTGAGCAGGCCCGAATGTGAATGCTATCAGAAGTGGGTTCCTGTTGCTATCACCATTGTTAGCTTTATGGGAACTGTTAATACATATAGAGAGCGCGACGCTATCATGACTCCGTCTCGGGCCTTTGCGGAGTAATAGTAGAGTTATAGAGATTCCCCAAAATGACTTGGCTGTCTTGTAGGCATACTGAAGCTCCCTGATTCCATCACTTTAAAGATTCAAAAACTTCGCGGGAGCAAAACCTACGGGATCGGGTAGTCCCGTAACAGCGACGTTCCTACGAACCAGGCCTGACCCACATGGTTAGGATATCAGCACACTAACCAAATGTAGTATGCATTGAGCTGTCCAATCAACATCAAAAGACTACGAAACCAGCTGTGTTGGCAGGCTCAAAGAATTACCATAGCAATCTTGATTTATCTATTTAAGAAGTCTTCTTTCCGCATGTTGGTCTCTTTGTCGCTCATCACTTTCATCTCTTCCTATTATCAAGATGCCTTCTACTCTCAATTCTCAGTCCGAGGTACCTAATGTTCAGGGCAAACAAGACCACTATCTTGTAAGCCTGGAGCGTTATGGCCTACAGCAACCCTCTGCACAGCAAAAGCTTACGCCTTTGGACATGAACATGCCAAGGCTGTATGGTATCCACTTGGTTCTTTGTTTTCCATCTAACCCTGGTATGGATAAGTTGCAGATGTCGGTCTCGTATATGACTTTATGCCAGACAGCCAAGACTGACAAATCTAGATATGAGAATCTGAAGAAGGGCTTGGCTCACACTGTCAATGCCATTCCTTGGATATCTGGAATAATTGCAAGTATTAAAGTCGCCGCCTGTAATTACAGTTCCTAATATCATTGTCTTTATCAGGGTCCAGAAGAAGGACAGGATCCCAAAAGCCGAAAGGTCCAAATTCTCAACTCACCAGGTGGATTCGTATTCCCGTGCGTGGTATATCTTTGACAGTCCCTTCTTGACATTTACTTACCAGAGCTCTGTGTAGGTACAAGGATCTCACCGATGTGCTGCCATCGTATGCAGAATTACGAGAGAGAAACTTCCCTTTAGCAGAATTCACTACCGCTCAGATCGGCCCCATTGATGTTATGCCACAAGGGACATACCAGCTGGTCTTTGCAGCTCAGGCCAATTTTATTGAGGGCGGTCTTCTGTTAACAGTGGGAGTTCATCACTCAACATGTGACGCATCGGCTCTAGACGCTATCCTGAGCACCTGATCACACAATACTGCCGTAGCTAGCGGTGGTTCCGAGTCCTTTTCCACGTTTGATACACCATCTAACGATCGCAGTGCCTTGATGGAAGGGGACCTGGGCAATGTCGACGTAGGGTCCTTTCATGAGTACGTGCTGATGGGCAACTGGGGATATATCCAAAACAGGCCCCTTTGCCTATTACATCCAGTCGATCGATTCACTGAGCCAGATATCGAAGACCTTCTTACAACCTGTTGTGAACTTCACCAACAGGCAGGAGGTTTCACTTTGGCTAACCAAGTTCAAAGAACTCGATCTCCATTTAGTACAGTAAGTGCTGTTCTCTCAATTGTGTTTATTACTGACAAAGTTAGTTGGAAGATGTATTTGCCCCAATAATGGAAAGACTCTGGCATATCGCGCAAGATAATGCCCGGCGTCATGGACCCCAGCACGACATTAGCCAATGCGACGCATAACACGTCTTTAATCCTCCTCCACGAGCGCATTGCATACCCGGACTCTAAACTTCTCGGCCTGAATCTACCCAGTCTTTTTTAGTGCTGAGAACTGTCTCAATGCCGCAATAGAGACAGCCAATATCACGACCAAGTACCTTGGAGGATCTCCATCAGCTTGTCCGGTGCCACCACAGCTGGGAATATGCGCTTTTGTTAGTGCAAGAGCTCTGCTGGGTAAGATGTCAGGGCACTCGCATGAAGACGGCTTTGGCCAAGGAATTTAAGAACCTGATGGATAATTTGACAGACATGTCTAATCGATGGGCTGGCATTGAACAGACAAGCCAAACAAAGAATAATCCCAACTTCTTTGACCAACTCTTCAACAGCTTGCAAAGTCATTATCAAGAGTTCCAGAGAGCAGCTACAGGCCAGATCATACCAGGCTCAGGCTCGGCACTTGGGTTTAAAGCATCTGTTTTCAGCCATTGTGTTAAACCAGAAGTGTATTTACTAACCTTATAATTAACTTATAAACTTAATACTGCTATAACCTTCTAATTGCTTTAAACCTTTTTTTGAATGTAACTTTTTCTCTTAATTTATATAATAATATATATAGTATCTTAAAATCTTTATTAAGTTAACTTTTTCTTAGATATTAATATTTCTTAATAAACCTAAAAGGTATAACGTACATGATAAGCGTGCACAACAGCCCACTTTTCACCTTATACTTAGTTTTTTAAAAGCTTATAAAAATCTTAATTTAAGCCTAAAATAATTGAAACTTTACTAGACTGTATATAGCGTATAGAATAAGTTATACAAATTTTCTTAGAATTTTTACTAATTTATTTTATATA